>JBBPRA010000032.1:0-97645 GCA_038092775.1 Boletus rubescentipes
ACAAACCCACTTACGTCTTATACAGTGGCAGGCTACACCGTACCATGGGCAGCAACCACAATTGGACACCTTCCCTCCTTTCTCATCATTCACGCACTCTTCTTCCTTGCACACCGAGACCTGGACCATTTCGCTGTACCGTTCGCGACGCTGTTCCTCGATTTCATCCATCACATGGATGCGCAATGGCCAATGCTCGTCGCGTGCATCAGGGACGGCACGGTGCCAGATCTGCAGGGCATTGAACATATCCGTACGTACTTGCAGGCGAGTCCGCAGCGATTGATCATCAATCACGAACGGCGATGCTAAACGACGAGACAGAAATGGTTCTTTGCCGATCCCGAGCGCGCAGCGGACCTGCTCGACATTGGCCCTCCGTCCTCTGGCGAGGGATGGTTCATACGTGTGTGGCCAAACGCTAGTACGCTGTCGACGGTATGTACTGGCCAATTTGCGACCGTTCTTCCAAAGGTGTGTGTGCGTCGTCGCGTCTCCCTATGATAGTGATTGACACGTCTCATCCAGGTGAGGTCCATTGTAGGACCCAACGTCGCCATCCGCAGTTCCGGATACCGCGCATCAGAGGCTACGATTGGTCTTGCGCACGATCCCACCAAACTGGATGAATTCGTACTCAGGACGGACTCAGTTGTCGAGTTTCTTGACATCTCTCGCGACGAAACCCACCAAGCGCTCTCTCAAGCTGTTCGTATTCGTCCTTGTCTCTTGTTTGAGCGTGTTGACTGACGACAGCGATGGGACGGTAGTGGGACGTGACCGTGGGTAAGCAGTACGAGCCGATCGTGACGACACGTGATGGCTTGTGGCGATACCGACTGGGTGACGTCCTCGCCATCGTCGGGTTCGACACCGGGAGCGGCGCACCAGTATTCAAATCCTCGGGAAGGCGGTCGTCAGTCACTTGTATCCTTGTCCTCATTGCACACGCCTGACGGACTGGAGAACAGATTTATGATCCGCCTTGCGGACACGCAGATTACAGACGCAGAGCTCCTCGCGGCTATCCACGCCCTCAACGATGCCGAGCAAAATGCTTCGGACGCGCTTTGCGTGCAGGAATTCACAACCATGATCGACGGTCGCGAGGAACCGCCCACGCTGGGCTTTTTAGTCGAGCTCGCGGAACCCCTTGGTGCGTCGGCGCGCGTAGCGTGTTGCTGGGATCGACTCGCACAATCTGACCGTCCGACCCCGCTTAGGTCTCAACGCACACGGAGCGCCGCAACGCCTGTTTGAAGCTCTCGTAGCCACCAACGCCGAGCACGGGCAGATGCGCCGCCCGACGATCCGCGTCGTCGAGGCGGCCACTTTTGCAGAGTATCGTCAGCGCAAGGGCGAGCTTGCCAATGTTGTTGCTGGGCAGAGCAAGGTGCCCTTAGTGTTGGTTCAGCCCGAGGTACAGGCGTGGTTCTTGAAAAAGGTGGTTCGGGAGCTTTGAGGGCGGAGTCCCGAGGGGAACAAGCGAACTCGGTACGTTGTAGCTACGATGATGCTATGTAAGATTACCAGTGGGTACCTGTGATACTGTGTTTTGAATGTATAGTAACCAGTTCGCTGCCAGTTCGTATACCAGTCATTTCTATCACTTATCCACTTCCTCAAGGACGGTAGCGAGGCTGGGGTGGTCGGAGAGACACATGTCACGAACGCGCTCGAAATATTCAATAGCTCAGTCCAAATCTTGTTGATCCTGAAGGTGGCGGTGATGTGAAAGTGCATGCTGCCCGATGTCAACGTGATGAATACACTCTACGTCAAAGAGTACTCACACTGGTCTCGTTGGTAGCGTTTGAGCAACTCTTCAACTGTAATCTCGACCTGAAGTAGTAGCTCTCCGATCCCGAGCATGGACTCGAGTTCAAACGATGCATAGACCTTGAAAGAAATCACCGATGAACGCCCCGATTCCCTTGAACGTTGCTCAGTGACTCGGTATGAGAACATGAAAAGTATGAACTGACAGGAGTAACTCTTCATCCCAGCCCAACTCGTTATTGCCTAAAGGCACAGGCTTGTTTTCAAGTTGTGGTTTTCTTGGTCACGCCATCGATCTCTATTGTAACATAGAACCCTGCTGGCACACGACGAAGACTAATGACGGCATCCGTAGCGCGGATGCTTGTGAATGCACGGAGATGTAAACGACTGTCTAGGTGCAGCACATCCCTACCCCTTACGAGTAACTAAAATGTTGACATGAGATGAGCAGGTTAATTTGGAGTCATCCTGTTCCTCCAGTGTTCCTCCAGTGTTCCATCTCCATCTTCGAGTTCTGAATCGGTAGTGCACAAAAAAAGAGGACAACAGAACAGAAATCTGGTCCAGCTCATCAGTATCGTCAATGGTGATCTTGGACAGACATGTCTGTTGTATTGGACCGATGACGTCACTGAATTGGGTCCTTTCTTGTGTACTAAGTACTACTAGTCCGCAAAGAAACAAAAGTAAAACATGAAAATCACGCTCGAAGCGTAGACTGTGCTCGAGGAGCCCGTATATATGTCGTCGTTAGCGGCAGATCAAACCTACCGTCCTCCATGTCAGACGTGCCAGCCGGTACCCCCCTACAAGCAATTCGCAAGACATTGTCCGTCGCAACCTTGAGCCACGTCGATCCCTCTGCATTCCGGCCCTCCATATAAAGCAGGAAACAGACATACGTCCTCCCCACCTGGAGCTCCCCGCGATGACCCCGTCGACTCGGTTTGTAGTTGAGTATGCACGCATGCAGATCGACGGCGTCCCGAATATGCCGGAGTCGGCCCGACCCACAGACGACAGTCACGTCCCCGTATACACCCAGCGCCATCGCAGCGTCCGACCATGCACGGAGCGTCACTGTAAAAGATTCACTGTTCGCGTCTCTGGCCTCGGACGCAAACACCATCGGAATCAACGGCACCGACGCCAACCGCAACCCATGCGGCGTCAACACAAACGCCGCCATCCCCACCTCCCCGCTCACAATCGCCGCGTCCCACTTTGGATAGCACGCGGGCGAACAGGGCAACGCCGGATGCCTCTCAGATGCCTGCCCGCTCCACACAAAGGCGTCCCAGGTGTGGTACCTCTCCACGATGGCCTCGACCAACCTCGGAAAGGCCTTTTCGCCTTCGCCGTACGCGATGGTAGGGTGGACGTCAAAGAGGCCGTAGAGACAATACGCGGCGTCTTCGATCCGAGTGGTCTTGCGGGTCGCAGCCCAGGACATGATTTCCCAGACACCACGACCTTTGATGCCGCGACTGTTGTCGGCGACGACGGCGTCCTGGGGGATCCCGGTGACGGTGGAGAGGCGAGACATAAGCGCGGGGTCGTCCTTGTCGTTGGCGAGGGCGGTGAATGCGCGCCATCCCTTGCCGTAAAATTTAATTCGCCTAGGTGCCAGAAGCTCTTGGAGTGTCCAACCACGTGTGAACCACGGTTCATGCTTGAAATCGGTCAAGGACGACGAGTTGGCGAGGTGGACGACGCAGAGGTGGGCGTGGGCATACCACTTGAACATGGCGTGAATGGCTTCGCCGAGTTCGGCGGTGTTGGTCTTGTCGATACAGCACGTGTCGGACCAGACGAGTTTATATCCGAGCGCCCGTGCGATCTCGCAAAGTTGCACGAGCTTGGCGAAGCCGGCGGACTTGGTGTTGCGATGCCTGCCCAGGCTGGGTCCGGAAGACGAGGCAGAAACATCTTGGAAGCTGGGCTCGCTGTTGGTCCAACGATGCGAAAAGACGGCGTATTGGACGACATCACGAATGGTCTCATGGAGGGCGGCCTTACGGAGGGGGACATAGTTGCCAGCTTCGGGGTGTGTGTCAACGCCGATGGTGCCTATCCGCCGCTGGACGTCCTCTTCGGTAATCTGGGCGATCTCTGTAGAAAAGACGTCAAATACGGCGTCGCGTTCGACAAAGGTAAGTTTGGAGGTGTCAATGAGGCGCGCGGGGATGTGGTTTCGAATGTAATAGCGGAACGCGTCGGCGATGTGGGTGAGCGGCTGTTTGGTCGTCAGCGATGGGTACCAGGAGGGCGAAGAGGTGCTCGCCTGGAGGGGTTCTTTGGGTGGTGGGCTGGGTTTCCTGGGAGCGAACCACCGCGCAAGCATGATTTCCTGGGCGATGCGAGTGCGAGTGGTCCATAGTTATACTCTGCGTAGTTGCTGTTTAGACATAGCCCACGACCGGACCTCACCAACGTGCCCGACTCGCTCGGGGTGGTTGACGGTGGTGGTGGTAGCTGTGCAAGCGTTGAAAGTGGCTAGCTGTGCAACCGCTCTTGACGATGCTCTACGTGATCGGACTGGGGCTCTGCGACGAAAAAGACATCACCCTGCGTGGGCTGGAGGCGAGTGGATGTCTCCGAACAGCAGCACTGGCCTGACCGCACACAGGCAGTCCAGTCTTCCACCAGGGTCTACCTCGAGGCCTACACCAGCATCCTCATGGTACACAAGGACCATCTGGCAAGTACATTCAACTCTTTTGTTCTCTGCTCTCATTCCCACTCAAGGAGGCCTTTTACGGTAAACACATCCTCCTCGCCGACCGCGACATGGTCGAGACGGACAGCGACGCCATCCTGCACGGCGCAGACACCCACGACGTCGCATTCCTCGTCGTCGGAGACCCCTTTGGGCACGTCTCCCTCTCCATTCACCGCGCGCTTCCTGACACGCAAACAGCGCAACGACCCACATCGACATCGTCCTCCGCGCACGCGCCAAACGCATCCCCGTCCGCATCATCCACAACGCCTCCATCATGAATGCCGTTGGCGCATCCGGTCTCCAGCTCTACTCATTTGGCCAGGCCGTCTCTCTCGTCTTCTTCACCGATACGTGGAAACCGGACTCGTTTTACGATCGCATCAAAGAGAATAGCGATCTCGGTCTGCATACCCTCGTCTTGCTCGACATCAAAGTCAAGGAACAGAGCGAGGAGAATCTCGCGAGGTACGTCTCTCGCGCGAGGCTCACGCTGCGGTGTTGATAATGATGATCATAGGGGAAGAAAGATATATGAACCCCCACGGTACATGTCCATTCCGCAGGCCGTGTCACAACTCCTCGAGATCGAGTCCCTCAGAGACCAAAAGGTCTTGTCTCCACATGCCACCCTCGCCATCGCCCTCTCCCGAGTTGGCGGCGACGACAATGATCAGCGTATAGTCTGCGGCACTCTCCAAGAGCTCTCCCAACAGCCTCCCGAGGTCTTTGGGGAGCCTTTGCATAGTCTCGTCATTGTTGGAAAGCGTCTTCATCACCTCGAGGTTGACTATGCCCAGCAATACGCTGTGAATAAGGAGACGTGGCGACGGGTCGCTAGCCAAGAGTATGGTTGTGCGTTGGAATAAAAATAAAGTCAAACACACACTGTTGCCTTTCTTCGCAAGCCAGTGCAAAAGACTAAGCTGATGACCAAATGATTAACAAGATACAATCCACACAGATCCTCCGCTCTGGCTAGAAACGCTTCGATCTCTACTATGCATGTTACCTCTAGAGGTATCTGATATCCATGCCCTCTGTCCTCCAATGTCCACTTGTTCAGGGAGTCGCACGACCAGGCCATCTGCGGGTAGTCAGCACAGCTCCGCGTATATAGATCGCATCACATACCTGGGGAATAGGGAACATTCCCTAACCGTGTACCTGTTCCCCAACCACGCGAGAATACGCTACGAAAAACGGTCTCAGTAAAAACAATCAGGTTTACGCAACCCTCTCACCTCGATGCCAAGTCCATATCCACCATGCTGACAAGTACCATACTTGCGTAGATCAGTGTACCAGTAATACGGCGTAGAATCGATCCCTTCCTTGGCATACGCCGCCAGCATCTCCTGCATGTCCGCTATCCTCATCGATCCACCTAGATCTCCGTTCAGCTCCGTATCCATCCAACACCACACAGGACGTACCGACGATCTCGCCCACCCCCGGCATCAACAAATCACAACTCTCCGTAAACACAGGTCCCGTCTCCCCCTCCTGCCTCGGCATCCGTTGCATATAAAACGCCTTGAGCTCGGCAGGGAAACCGTACAAGAAGACTGGAGTGCCGATGATGTCTGTCATCTGTCGCTCCGCCGCCTCGGCGATATCGTCGCCGATCGCATGTGGGACCATCACGGGTTTGCCTTCGGCATCCTTGATGACATTTCCATCCGCGTCCTCGGCCTCGTGCTGGATACTGTGATCGTTGAGCCATTTGATCGTATCCACATAGGACATGCGTAGGAACGGCCGGGCAGGCGCCGTAAAGTTGGGGTTAAGCGATTTGATCAGCGCGGCAGAGGCTGGATCGGCGAGAAGCTTATCGATGGACTCGCAGATCTACGGAGAGGTGCGTCATTGAAGCCATGCAACAAAACAACACCAAACTCACGATAGCTTCAATGTGCGTCATCAGGTCGTCGAATGTAATGAACGCTAATTCTGCCTCCATGTGCGTATACTCGCTCAGGTGACGACGCGTATGGCTGTTCAACCATGGTCAGAATCCTATTCATATCGTACATTGACAATGGATGTACCTGTTCTCGGCACGGAAACTCTCTTGCACACAGAACACGTCTCCAAGCGAGGGAAGACAGGTTTCAAGGTATAATTGAGAACTTTGAGTGAGAAACGCGGGTTGCCCGTAATAGTCAAACTTGAACAGCGTCGCACCACCTTCGACCTGCGTCTGCACGAGACAGGGGGGTGTCACCTCCAAGCAGTGGTGGGCAGCATACGTAGATCGGAACGCAGACAAGAGGGCAGCACGCAGGCGGAGGACGTTGGAAGCTGTTTCACCGCGCAACACAAGATGACGCAGATCGGCAAGAATGGAAGGGTCGGATTGCTACGAGATAATGTCAGCGGTGAAACGACTGATCGTCATCAGATGACGGTACCTCGTTAAGTCTGTTGGTAAAGGCTTCATCGGCACCAGGGGCAGCACCGAGGACTTTCCAGTAATCCACGACAAGCTCATGTCCGCCGGGGGCCTTTTGACCTTCGGGAACTGCCTTGAGTGTACCGGTCAGCTCAACAGATGCCTCGAGCTGTAGCGTGACTGCATCGTAAGTTTTGTTCTAGGAACAGTCAGTCGTGTTGTCTCCCGAATAGACCCGCACGTACGGTTTGACCGGTGAGCACGGCTTGCAGGTATCCCGTGCCATCCCTCAAGACGATAAACATGATCTCTTGTTGATCGCGACGACGATGCACCCATCCAGACACGCGTACCCTCTGATCCCGCAACCGTTCCAGGTTCACGATCTTGGACTGGCACGCACGCGATCAGACAGACCCCTCCACAAAATGCATCGGGAACCCACCTTGGTCGGCGTCGGAAGCGATGCATCCTCGACGAGCACCACCTTGCGACTCTCCTCAAGTCGCTTTTCACGCCGCTCTTGTCGCTCCCTCGCTTCCTTTTCCTCCGCCTCCGCCTTCAGCCGCTTCTTCTCCAATCCTTGCGCGTCCTTTTTGGCCTTTTTAGTCGCAGACTGTGTCGGCGCATCGTATTCCGCCTCGGCACTCTTCCTGATTTGAAACACCGTGGTATCGACCTCGGCAGAGGGGGTGGAAAAGATGGCGTAGGCGAGGGTCTGGTATGGGCGATCGAGAGTGCCGTTGTCCGGCGCGTCGACGCCGACCGCTTGGTCGATGTATACCGTGGACATTCTGGCAGGTTAGCTCTACTATCTATGTGTCTAGGTGAAAGAAGGGTGGCAATGCGTTGGCTGATATAAATGATAGCTGACGCGACATGACTCGTCTCTCTAGATTTGGTATCACAGATTTACAAGCACAGCCACGTAAGTTAACACACGACTAAGTAGTCGTAGATGGTACAACTGGAGTCCAACGAGTCTACCTGTTCTTTATCACGCCAATTTGTCTGCCAAAATGGTCTGGAAGCATGATCCCTGGAAGGTGATGCCACTGACCTTTATCTCTTGGGATGGATTCCGTAGTTTTTTTGAGTATTGTGACAATCTTCCAGGGCTAGGACTTGGAGGAATTACCTCTAGTACAAAACCTGATTTTATTTGTCAATGCAGACTTGTAATAACATACTATCTAGGAAATCTTACAGCTCCTCTACACTCTGTACGGTACCTTCGGCGTACGCGCTAGAAAATAGTCGCTGCATATCTCTCACAGGTCTTTGTCACATTAGAGAGTGGGTCAAAGCATCGAAGGTGACTGTACGTACGTGGCGACGGGCATAAAACGCGAGATTCGCGTATGCTGGTTCGCTCAAGTCGTTTGGACAGTCGGCAGGCCTTTCAGTTGACGTCGAGCGGCCCTCCAGATGAATGCCGATGTCAGTGGTCTGTCCTCTGTCAAGAGCCTTCGGAACTTGCACGTGCGAGCCAGGTCGAGGAGGTCTAGAGGACGGAGGTAAGTAACAAGTTATTGTCACATTCGTCAGCACAACGATCAAGCAATGGAAGGAAAATCGATATACGATGAGCAATACATCGAGGTTCAATTGGCATAGTTTCACCGGTTTCGTCGACAGTGCTTCCTAGGTGCATCTGCACGTCCCCCTCGACGTTTCTTGGCTGATTGTACTGCCCCATCGCCAGGAGGAAGCTCAATGGCATCCTCGTCCTGAGGCTGCATTTCTGAGTTACCATTGGCTGAGCCGATCCTCTTCGATGTTGATTGTGTGGTATATTGTGGAATAATTTCAATTCGTGGCAGAGGCTGGGCTTGTGTTGTGTGGCTGTGCAATGATCCCATACTCGCTATGGTAATGAATCGTACATCCAATCAAAATTTGTCAATGATACAGCTAATTTCAAGCCCACGTTAGACGAGAGACAGATCAATCATACCGAGGCTCTCGGAATATCACCTGCTCCCCTTCTTCCACCATTTCCACTTGCATCACATACTCATCGTGGATTCCCAAGCTCGCATAATGTACACCTTGTTCGATGTTGTCCGCCCCTACCCCATGACTGCATATGCTTTGGCATGAGTACTATCAACGAACGAGACCCACAATGAACATCTCACCAGTCCAAGAAGTGACGTTCGAATTCCATATGACTCATCGCATCCCCAAAACGAGGCTGACATAATAGGCACCGCCTGTGATAATATGGCGATCGTTCCTTCTTGGCAGACTTCTCAGCAGCCTGGATCCTGTCGATCAATTCATCACTGATGAGTTGCCAGCGTGGCGACTCTGACAGAGGCGCTAGCAAAGGAGCTTGGTGGTCGGAACGGGCATGCAACATCTATTGTTCAGCGTTCGACGCTCAGACTAGTGAATCACTCTGCGTGAAGAAAGGACATACCGCGTTCCTCCAGTTCATGACAATAGTGTCTCGTTCGTCGCACGCTAGACAGCTCAGCCGCGCATTCCGTCGATCCATATCATCTATCGTGGCCACACCTGGATCCAGTCCACATGCATGGACGATGTAGGGTGCCTCTTCCAAAAATCTGATGATGAACCGGTCCAGGATAGGTCCAGCTGAGGTCGGGACATCGTCATCTAACTTGGGGCCGGGGTGATACTGATTAAGCGCTGATGCCAAGAAAACCTCGGGATGCATGAAGAGGCTGCCATCAGCCGTGCTGAATACCGCACAGGCTAGGTGTAACTTGTCCAAATCTGTTCCGCGTGATTCTGCACTTTCTGTTCTCTTTGACGCGACAACCCGACGAGATGAAGTGCCCTGCGAAGATAAGCGAGGAATCCTAACCAGCTCAGCAAGCTCAGCATCGAGCTGCTTCCTCCACTCCTCGACCAAGGCAGGTAGCTGTGCAAATGCGGATGCGAACGGCTTCTCACCCATTGGAGTTTCCTCGGGAGCTTTAATGATATCTCGGAAAGGAGGGAAACGAGCGAGGTCAACCACATGTGGAAGGAGGCCAAAGATTGGGGTGTCTATCAACCGATGCCTCACGTAAATATCATACTCAGATTCCAATGAGAGTCGACGTGATGGATAGACAACCGAAACTAATCGTTTCTGCCGGTAGTGGTTCATGGTTTCGAGCCACTCAGGCAGCATCCGAGCCCATTCTATCGTATCAACAATCAGCTTCGAGTAAAGGGCCATCTTATTCCTTGAACACTGGCCTTTGTCCGTGAGTGGCTTGTGTGTTTTTCTGCCGGATTCTCGGAAGTGATCGCGACCAAAGTAATTGAGCTCGGGACCATAACCAAGTTGTTGAAGGCGGCTCAACATGCTACGCCAGGAGGATATAAAAAAGGTGATGGTTAAGAGAAGGGGCTGACCTTTTGTGTCGCTCGAACTGACACGCTCTCAGCTTGTCTTTGCGTTCTCGTGCCACCTGTCTCTGCCACCTTTCACACTGCCTTGCATGCTGAAAACATCTTATCAGAAAACGCTATTAAAACATACAATACGGCAGACCTGATCTATAGCCCTACACTGCTGCTTCTTCTTGGTTAGAAATTTCTCCTTGTCGACGGCCTGTTCATACTCCTGCATCAACGTGTCCACCTGGTCTTTATCAAACCACGTTGAATATTCTGTCAATGTGGTCTATAAGTGTAATTCCAGGAACAGCAATGCCACCGACCTTTCTTTCGTATTGCAATGGCTTCCGAAGCCAGAATGGAACTATTGACAATTATTTTAGGACAGGAAGAAATACAGCAAAGTCTAGATTTGTCTGTGAATGCGAAGCTTGTAACCAAATAATTGGGGAATCTTACCGCTCGGTTCTGCAGTCAGAACAATACCTTCGACGTATGCACCAGAAAATAGTCGCCGCATATTTTCCACAAACCTGAGCCATATCTGAGAGTGTCTCAAAGCGTCAGGGAACTTGTACGTACGTGACAGCGGGCGTAAAAGACGAGATTTGTGTACGCCGGTTCGCTCAAGTCATCTGGGCAATCAGGCAGGCCATCCACCTGACGGAGAGCGGCCTTCCAGACAAATGCGGATGAGTTGACCATCAAGGTGCTTCGGAAAAACTTGCACGTGCGCGCAAGATTCAATAGGCCCAAGGGATGCATAGATGCGAAAATCTGACATTCTTACACCTTGAACAAAGAGTCGAGAATAAAAGCGAAAGGAAATCCACGCACGATGTACAATACGTCGAGGTTCAATTGTAATACATCACCACGCTTTCTTCGGCGCGATTTCTTCGGTGCCTGCTCACATTCTCGTCGACGTTTCTTGACTGGCGGTGGGGCACCATCATCTGCAAGAGGTTCGACGGTCGGATCATGATATAGTACTCTGTTGCCGTCATCGTCGACTTGTGCTGACTTGACTCTCTCTGCAGCTGATCTCGTCTCCACCATCGCACAAATTCGTGAAAGGAGGGGTGTTTGATTCGCCGATTATCCAGTCATGTCTCCTTTATGGCGGCTACTGTATTGTTGACCAAATGGGTCATGCCCCATCGTTTGAATATTCCGCGGCTCCTCAGCCCTGGAATCCCCTGGTCACGGTTTGATACCGCTCGTATGGAGCCTCAGGGCCATCTTGAATTGATAAGTAGACCAAATGTCGGATCAAGCTAAACCTTACTTGGTTCCGTCCGTGACATCCGTATGCACTGTGCAGTCCAACGACCGTATGAAACTCGCGCGACGAGAAGCTATACGCCAAATTGTTTCGATCTCTGACACCTTCATACTATGGTGCTGAACACGGTTGAATGTCTCAGTCGCTGTTGAGTTGCCTGCAGGTCCAGGGGTTGGGCATGACGTCACATGGCAGTGGCACGATGTTCCGGTTTGCCGTCGGGAGCCTTTTGTTTTTGTCGAAACCGAATTCTTGGATGACGCCGTGAGTGGCACACTCAGGGTGTCTACTGGAACGACCAACTGCCAGTATGACGACGAAGGCAACGGTGAACGAGTAACTGTCACTGACCAAGTCACCAATCACACCATGTTCTGGTCCAGCTACTCTCTCGCGACTCCGAGTCAGCTTCCTGAGCGTTGCTTTTGTTTGTTCAAAAATGCACGGTAATGACAACTTGCTCCAGTTACCACTGACACACTTCGAGTTAAACAAAGGATTGAAAATCTCGGTCAGCGTGAGCCAGATCCTGTGCAGCTGTTCAGCGACCTCTTGATTTGTCCGTGCCAATAGCCAGTCTAAGTCAGGGCGTAGCACTGGCAGGAGGAGAATAACGGTGCAAGTACTCACAGCTTTGCCAGTTTCGCTGTGTAACCTGAGAAAATACTTTACCAGTGCTCGCGCTTGCATTTTCCAACGAGCAACCATGGGTCACAATGCTTGCTGGAAGACTACCTGCGGTGCAACAAGATTACAACATATAACGAGAACCTCGAAGATATGGGGGCTCCCGAAATTTAACTTGCCCTGCTTCTTGCACCATCTCTACCACCCTCGAACAAAAATTTTCTATTCCCAGAGGTACATAATGCACACCTTCCTTGACCTCGTACCGTTTCACCCCATGGCTGCATGTGTGTTTGTCGTGATGAGTCGACATACAACATTGGTAATACAGGTGCTCACTAGTGCTCGAGGTGATACATGGCTCCTTCACGAATGATGTAATTCCCAACACGAGGCTGGCATAGTAGGCATCGCCCAGGCATCGACTTTTTCTTGACAGACTTCTCGATTGCCTGGATCGTGCCAATGTGCTCATCGCCGACAAGTTGCCAGCGTGACCTTTTAGGCGATTGGTGAAAGACCAAGGCATGCATCATCTATCGTTCAATATCGTTCAAACTCGACGTTCAACCTCGTGAGCAATAAAGACATACCGCACCCCTCCAGTTCCTGACAGTAGCCCTTTTGTCTTCCTCGCAAACCAGACATATCAATCGAGCATTCCGACGGTCCATATCGTCTGACGTGGCGACACGTGGATCCAGTCCACACGCATAGACAATATAGGGAGCCTCCTTCAAGGATCTGATGCCGAGTCGCTCCCCGATGGACCTGTGCTTTGACACGTCTTCATCGCGGTAGTGACCTTGACGAGGCGTTGAAATGAAAAATATCTCAGGATAAGGAAGAAGGTCATGGCTGTTGATGTAGAACAAAGCACACGCTAGGTGTAGTTTGCCCTCAGCCGTTATACTTCTTGGCGCTCCGACTTGACGGCATGACGCATCATGCAAGGATAAATGAGCAGGAATGTCGACCAGCTCAGCAAGTTCAGCATCAAGTTGCTTCCTCCACTCCTCGGCCAACATGGGTAGCTGTGCAAATGCGGATGCGAACGGCTTCCCGTCCATTGGAATTCCCTCGGGTGCCTTGATTATATCTCGGAAAGGACGGAAACGAGCGAGGTCGGCCACATGTGGAAGGAGGCCAAAGATATGTGTATCTGGCGACAGAT
The DNA here is from genome assembly GCA_038092775.1 of Boletus rubescentipes. Lineage (NCBI taxonomy): Eukaryota > Fungi > Basidiomycota > Agaricomycetes > Boletales > Boletaceae > Boletus > Boletus rubescentipes. The sequence continues at coordinate 13,346 of JBBPRA010000032.1, forward strand.
GTTTCATGTAAACGTCATATTCGGATGCCAATGAACGTCGACGCGGTTTGTAAACAACCGTATCTAATCGCTCCTCCCGAAAGTGGTTCATGGTCTTTAGCCACTTGGGCAACATTCGGGTCCACTCTATTATATCAACCATCAACTTCCAGTCAAGGGCTATCTCATTCGGTGAAAGCTGACCTTCATCCGTGAGTGGGTTAGGAGCCATTTTATGGGAGTCCCGGAAATAGTCGGGAGGAAAATAACTGATTTCGGGCTCATACCCGAGCTGTTTAAGACGCTCTAGAATGCTATGCCTACCAGATATAAAAGCCACAGCTACCGAGAAAAGGAACTGACCTTTTGAATCGCTCCTCCCTACGCGCGTTCAACTCGTCTCTGCGTTTTGATACCATGTGTCTCTTCCAATTTTCACACTCTTTTGCGTGCTGTCAGAACTTATCAGAGATATAATTCAAGGGGATGACATGCGACATGCCTGACATATAGTGACACGCTTCTCTTGCATGTCATGTAGAAATTGCTCCTTATCGGACAAACGTTCATACTCCTGCACCAACGACTTTACCTGTTCTTTATCATGCCATGAATGCTCTGCAAAAATGGCTTGGAAGCATGATCCCTGGTAGGCGGTTCCACCGACCTTCATCTTTCTCGATGGATTCCCCGGTTATTCTGAGTACTCTGGAAAGCTGCCAGGGGTAGTTACTACAAAGCCTGATTTTATTCGTTAATGCAGGGTCTCAGAAAATATCTAGGGAATCAATCTTACCGCTCCACTCTGCACTCTGTACAGTACCTTCGGCGTATGCGCCAGAAAATGACTGGTGCGTGTTTTCCACAGACCTTTGTCACAAGTTGAGAGTGGTTAAGAATACCAGAAGAGTCTGTACGTACGTGGCAATGAGTGTAAAACGCGAGATTTGCGTATGCTGGTTCGCTCAAGTCATCTGGGCAGTCAGGTAGCCCTTGAAGTCGACAACGAGCGGCCTTCCAGACGAATTCCGATGATCTATTCATCAAGAGCCTTCGTAGAGACTTGCCCGTGCGTGCCAGGTTTAAGAGGTCTAGAGGATGGAGGTAAGCAGCAAGCTACCGCCGCGTTAATCAGCAAACGGTCAAGCAAGGAAGTGAAAATCGATATACGATAAATAACACATCGAGGTTCAACTCGCATAGTTCCCCCGGGCTTCCTCCATGCTGCTTCTTGGTTGTGTCCGAAGGCTCCCCTTGACATTCCTTGGCTGGTTGTGTCGCGTCCTCGCCTGAAGGGAGTCCAGTGGCCTCGTCCTGTGGTAGCACTTTCTTGTCGTTGTAGACTTGCGCCAACTTCATCCTTTTCGATGCTGATCGCGTCTGTGGCATCGTACAATTTCGAGAAAAACGGATTGGTACACGTCGCGTCGCGCCACAGGCAACTGTGGCTGAGCGACACGTCGACACGTGCCGGGCTCACTCGGTGAAGATCCCCATTCTGTCCACCCTCGACATATAAAATGACATATTCATTCCAGTATTTACAAACATTCAAATCGGTCAAATTTTGGCGCTTCGCAGGGCTGGATACACGATAAGATCACCGACTCGACAGCGCATGAATGAAGGGTCCTAACGTGCTTTCTCATGCTCTTGAACTTGAAAGAATGACGACGTAAAAACTGTAGTTCTCACCGACGATATCACAGCGCGGAACGAGTGATATCTCTGACGACTTCAAAGATCAATCGATCATCCGTTTGAACTGACTCGGTACCTGCCAGTACCCATTGACCCTAGAGAAAGTGGCTACTCAGTGATGGGCCCACACGAGTGGGAAGTTCGTCCTTACAGTGTAAGCAGAGTCTCCCAACCTTATCGTTCGCAATTTGGAACCCGGTCGGAGCATCATCGTACGAGCTTCCTCCATCGTAAAATTCACGTTTCTCCTTTCTGAGGCAGGATGCGAATAATCTATGTACAGTGGACGGTGTGCGGACTCGTCCGAATCCTCTGAGAAGTTGTCACGAAAGTTGGATGCCAAGGGTCCGACTACACCCTTCTCAATCCAGATGACGTGTAGGCTGAGCGTGCGAAGGGAGTTTCCGTTGCTTATGACATTGGCAATCGATTCCTATAAGTTGCTCGTAAGCATCAACATACACCTCACTATATGAGGAAGGCTCACCACATCAGGGCTAGCCATTGTACAATGTACGGTCCTCAGGGCAGGGCATTTGAGACACAATTGTGACAGTGAGTCAAGGTTCAACATTGCGGCCCCAATAATCAACTCCTCGAGAGACCGTCCTTGCTTCGTTGCCAGGAAGACAACAAACGGCCACGGAATCGCTACGCGGCCGTAGACAGAAAATGAATTGAGCGTAAGCGACTTGAGTGACCCCGCGTGGGGGAGAAGGGATCGTGTCCACGTCCACAGCCTGTCCGGACCAAGAATATCTACTGACCCAGCGCGAACCGTAAGTTGTTCCAGAGCAGGGAGAGGTGTGGACGGTACACGATAATTTCCAGATCCCAAGTATTCCGTGTCGAGTGAAGAGAGATTCGGCAGGCATCCCATGATGGCAGGAATAGCGGCACTGGGAACTCCCTTTAGTTTAAGCTCGCAGAGAAGCGGGAGCTTCAAGAAGACCGATATCAGGATGGTGGGAGGAACACCAGCACATCGCTGTCAATGCGGCGATGAGCACGAATATCTCCAATATGTTTCATAAGAAGCGTACCCCAAGCTCGAGATGTGTCAAAGTAGAACTGAGTTCATCCGCCCAGCCTTGCAATACTCGTGGCGGACCTGAATTTAACGACCACACGGAAAGGCGACGTATGCCCTTTGTCTTGTTCAGTAATGCCCAAGCGTCTTCTCCAACATCATGGTGGGTGCGAATGACGAGCTCTTTCAATGGGAGAGTAATCAAGACATGGAGTATCGGCAAGAAATTAAGAATTGGGGTATCTGTGTCATCGATATACTTCGCGAACTCGAGATTCGTACACAGTCGCAGCGCCGCCGTGATATCCTCGATGATTCGTGGATTCACGCGACGAAGAAGCTGAACAGCTCCTAATACGGTAGTGGGTCCTCGTTCGAAGCATGGATGGCTATGGAATGGTACCTGTTTCGGTGACCTTCCGGACGTACTGTGCCAACTCTGGTCGTTGAAGTAAGGTGGTACAAGGATGGAGGAGAACCTACAGGGAGCGTAAGTCAAAAGGCACAGAAAAGGGGGAGTGATGCGTACCTTTTCTTCACTTATACGAGAGGAGATAGCCCTGTACAAGAGCGGGGTGGCAACACGGTTGAACGTTGAACTGACAAGAGCCGTGTTCAGCAAGTCACTTCGGTCGAGATGATCGAGCACTGGATACAGAAGATCGAGAGGCAGGTTTTCTGTCATTTGGCGAGTCAGCTCAACGAGTGATTAGAATGGAACGACTCGGAGGTGTTGACCCGACGGAACTTGTACTCCACCACTCGCTGAGTTGCTCCACTGACGCACTCTGATGAGGCCGTAATCAGCCATCGCGTGGAACTTCCACGAGTACTCCCTAGGTCACTCCAACCTGATATACCAACGTCCAGCAGTGCGACCTACTAGAAATCCGCGACCAACCGTTGAACGTTGAGCTTTCAAGGTCACGGCATTGAAGCCTCGACGAGTTCGTCTTGATAGTTTAGTGTTTTCTTCCCTCGCTGAGCAAAAGGACAATAAGGACTTGTCAACTTGTGGCAGAAGCGCCTCATTCACTGTTGACAGCAGCAATACAGCACTACGCTTGGGACCTTGCATGAGAAAAAGACTCCATGGCCTTGTTGGTAGGCAATCCCATGTCTACGTTTATTCTGTGGTTGGTCCCTTCTACAGCTTTCCCTCGGCAGCAAAGCAGGATGCCCCAGACGGGCGACACATCATGAGAGACAAGGCTCGTCAATTGTTATCCGCCATCTCAGATATCCGTAGGATCGGCGACGGGCGACGAGGACTTCGACCTCCCGTGAGCATTCGTCCGAACAATCTCCATCCTCGTTGCGACTCTTAGGTGTCCCTTCCTGCCCAGAACACTTCCATGTCCACCCGCGCTCCGTTTAGACGGGAAGACGATCTCAAACGCCATGTTCATGCTTATCCTTGCCGATGCTCTCCATCCGTCTCCTCCCCATCATCACCAAACTCCGACCCTCTGCCGACTTTATGAAAAGAGACTCGCCCACCTATCTCCCCCCTCCCAAATCGCTCGCGCACGCAATTACATCCGAGATATCAATCGTCTCATGGTTCGACCTTTTGCCCTGGCGTCCCTAGCGTCTATATCCCAAGAGATGCGGCGCACTGATGCTACAGTTGGCCAATATCCCAGAACAAGATGTCGTCGCACGCGAAACCGGTGAAGTTGGTTGTGGGGCCTTCGATAGCCCTTTACAATCGCTTCCGGCTCCATCATACATATCTGAGATACGCAACCTATCTAGGCGGGGAGGCGTTGGTCTTGACCCTTTCTTACGTTGTTCGACACACCTGGGCTTCACCCGGCGTCCGCACCGCCAGAAGCATAGCTTTCGAGTTCTTCCGTGTTGTTGGGCCGCGGTCGCGGTCGCCGAGAATTAGGTGTGGAGGTGGTGGTTGAATCGAAGTAGACACGCGGGTAGGACTCGTCTCCTTGTTCTCGTCCGCTTTTCAACGTTGTTTTGACCATATCTTGTTCATCCCATCGTGACATGCACAAGGACAGATCCCTACTGATCTATGCTTTCATTGTATCCGTACCCACGTCTCCTCAGTGTTCCGCGGCTCAGAAATGCGACTTGAATGCCCATCATAAAACCCATGCACCAATACCACGCCTCGCGTTCGGAGCCGAACCATGTGCGTACAGATAATCCTGGTGTTCTCAAGTAAAAAAATGACGTGAACACGTCGCAGCGTAGTGTCTCTCATGCGTGGGCGTGCTTGATTACATTTTTTGGGCTCGATCAGTGTTCGGGAATTGTACAGGTCTGGAGCGGGGACCGTTCGCCGTTGATACCTGGAACCTGTGCGTCTCTGATGCTTCGATTAGTAGGTGATCACACGACGTTTAGAACCCAGCGCTGATCTCCGCGTCGGCTGTGGTTGGTGGATCAATTTAAAAGTTCTCATTCACCTCGATCGGGTTTAGAGAAACGTCCTATTCCCGCGGGGACATCGCCTGATCGCCTGGGAGGGATACTCCCTGTGAAGTCATCCAGCTATCCCATTGAACGAGGGCAGCGAGCAAGACGTACAGAGGGACTTGCAAAGGCCTTGGGGTCGGATCATATCTGACTATGAACTCGTCCGACCGACGTTGGAATAGACTGTTGAAGAAGTCGCGTCACACTTTTCACTCGGACTGCCTCACAATGTCTCTCGGGCCTAACCCAGAGGCGTGCAAGCATCCACAGGTTGCGGTATCACCTCGGTTTTCAATGAATTCTAGCTCAATCCACGTTACAATGCGCCTCTTGATGATCACGCCCACGATCTAGATCATCATTCGTGGAAGCAGTGGCGGCCGTAGATGGCGCAAAGTCCTTTGGCATATTGGCGGGAGACTGATTTGCGTCATTTGTCAAGTTCTTATTCACTGGGCCATTGCAGTCTACCCCTAATCTACGGGTAGGATGAGGTGGACCGTCAATATAATTCCTCAATCTTCAAGTTGAGGTCGGCACAATCGAGGGATTGGAATCGGATATATATATTGACAGGTGGGAGGGGATAGCCACTGGCAAGATATATATGTAAACCGTGAGTATGATCAGGCATTGATCAGAATTGATTTTAGCTGAACGGCAAAGATGCCCACCTGGCATTGTTGGTTCATAGCAGCACCTTGAAATGAGCGTAGAGGCAGGGATGCCCTGTTAACCATAACAATGTGACTGCTCTGGCGGAGCTTCAAGGTTCACGGCTTGTTACTTGCCACAGGGTTTGATGCAATCATGATCCTGGATGAAAACTTTTTAACCGCAAATGCCCTGTACCATACTATATATACCCAACGAAGACGCACTCTCATCGCCTTCCGGTATCGTGAGTATCCCCCCGCCATGTAGTATCGCCTCTTCGTCGAACATTGGAGACCGTACGATATAAGTACCATGAGATCAGCGCCCGGCCCCTCTTCCCGACTCTTGGTCTTTGCTCGCTGTTGCAGGGAAAGACGTGACTGCCGTTTCGGAGTCCCTTGTGCCTGACATGTCCTCGGACTTACAGTCTACTCTGGATCTTCTCCGGATGAATGACTATGCATCTGGCACGTCCCTCCAACTCGATCAATGACTTACTAGTCTTATATCCGATGCAGTTGTTATTATCACTGCTGTCATATACGATTACTGTGAGTGTCATGCCCATTGGTACCATTCTTCTCCGACCCGAATGAACATTGTGACCATACTCGTTCAGTCCTCACATTTTTTAGAGAGGTACGTTGTTTCACTCTCTATATTTGATTTGTTGGCTGACAATACTGAAGTTAGACTATGTTTGGGTGAGGAAGCAATAATTCTCAAGCAAGCACTAAATCCCTGACAGCACCATAGCACAGACCCTGGACCTGGGTCTCTACATTGTTTGTTATGGTATGTTTAAATTCTTTGGTGCATGCACTCGAGAATAACACTTCCATAGGTTCGCTATCTTGGTCTTTCTTGGGCTGTGTAGGTTGATTTGTTGTAATGCACACCAAATTACATGACTAACAGTATATCTGCTCAAGCCTTAGTGGTCTTAGTAAGTTCAAAGTTAAACTAAAGGTTAGGTGAACTCAAAAGATGTGCTCACAGATGGTAGTTCATTTGTTCCTGGTCCTTTAAAAGTCAGTTTTTTACATCACACCTTGTTCATCATTGATGTCCATATTCTGTAGATGTATGCATCTAAATTTTGATTGTCAATTGTATCAATGAAGGCTTCATAGGTGTAAGTACATTGATTTGCTGCCCTCCACAATGTCAGTACAAGACATGGATATTCTACAGGTACCAATCTCACACTGGTTACTAACTGGGAGTTTCCTATATTTCTTGCTGCTGCCAATTGTGAGTTGCTATATCCCCTGACTACATTTTCTGAAACCATGATTTCAATTATAGTGGTTATGGTCCTGCGAGTATATGCAATGTGGAATCAATCCAAAAGAATCCTTTTTGTCCTCCTGTTCATTTATGTGCCACAGGTCATAGTGTCCTTTCTTTTGGTGGGTATATATTACAATTCCAACACCCACCTATCAGGTATGTCTTGACCTAAATTCATGTCTTGCTGCAATCTCACTCTTCATCTCCTACCCTCCACTTCTCTAGTCACAGTTATCCAAATTACCAATTTCTCCCTTTGCAATGCAACATTCATCAACACCCCATTGCTGACTAACATGTACATTTCGATCCCTCGATTCATTCTTGGTGTTACACTTTTGGTTCTTGCTGTCATCCAAGCCCTAAAGCAGCTTGTTGAAATGCACAAAGCAACCAAGCAGTGGCAGCTCAACCAGTGCATACAACAACTTGTGACAGATGGGGTTCTTTTTTTCCTCGTGTATGTCTCACTTTCCTGTTCATCTTAATCTCGAGTATTCGGACAACGACTAATTACTTGGATGCTCTCCCCGGACTACTAGGAATACGCTGTACAACATCGCTGTCGGGTTCAACAATGAGCCTTCAATAAATAGTACGGCAATGATTGTGCTGGACATGGTTTGCATGACCACCATAGCCTCCATGATGCCTCGGTTCATCATCAGCATGCGAGAGCTGTATGACCGTGATCCCCGTGGCCGCTGGCAAGGGGTTGACTCCGGATTCAAAGCATTTCCGCAACCCATTTCCGGAGAAAGTACTGGCACGTCTGCGTCTGCGATTCCATTCGTAGATATTGGGCCGGGTCTGATCATGGAGGGGGCCGCGAACGAACCCGAGGTGATTCGACTCGAAGGGTTGGGGGATAATACGTGTCAAGTTTGAATGAGGACTTTGTGTAGAAACCAATGTACCGTTCACCTTGTATGGCGACGCAAACATCGACTTTATTTATGTGTATGGCTCGTCTCCTGATCTCCAAGTGTCCCGGTCAAGGGCGGGACAGTGTTGTCTCAAGGGAACCTTATCCCCACATACGATTCGGTTCAGTGCTGCTGATGTATTCACGAAAGCGCGGTAGTCGCGAACTTTGCATGAACAATCTCGTGCAGATGTTGACCAGTCCCATCCAAGGGGACTCGAAGTCCGAGTCGAGACCGCTATCGTTGGCCCCGACAAAATGGCACGGGTGGACAGTACTGCACCTGTTTCTTGGCAATATGACTGTGGCGTGCGTAGTTCGAACAATGGGTCATGTAAGATGAAACTAATGGGGACCACTAGTAATGGTGGCGTCATGCCGCATGTCACATGTCCGATGACTCCGATCGGCTCAGGCTTTAAGATGTCCCCTCAAGATTCAAAACATTTAAGCAATTACTTGCTACATTGACTTTATACGTGGCATTATCTAGAAAGTTCCAAGCCAACGGTCGCATCTTCGACCACAGGACTACGATGAGCACTGGTAGACAAGTGTTGTCAGGGGCAAACACCTCAGCCAACTGCGCCGCAGCACACTTAGGGTTGTGTTACTGCGGCATAGGCTCGTTCCGATAGCTATGCGTCATCATTTATATCTTGTGCGCCTTTCTTGCCAAACCTGCGCATACCTCCACTCATGGACGCCAAAGACGGGACGTACTCTGACACGCCTTACAACCTCGAGAAAGGTTGTCCTGCCCCCCAGTCCTTGCACACGGATGCATGTCCTACTTATTCCGCGCAACCTGAGCGATCCCATGGTCGTCGTTCCATTTTCAAGCGTCACTGGATTGCCTTAGGTACCGTGGCACTCACCTGGCTCCTATTTTCGTACGGACGGCGCGCCTTCAACGATCGACCAGCTCATGTATGGGTATGTAGTTACTGTCCTTGGTTTGCTCAGAGGTATAACCGATGTCTGCTGCAGCGTTGGGCGGATGACAAAGTGGGATATCCGCCCCCGGCAGATGGGGATGTCGACGAATGCGTGGGCAGTACTAACTGGACAAGCTATTACGACCAGCCGCCTTGGTCACCAGAGTACCCCCATGGGGCTGAGACCGCTTTCTCCCTACCACTTGATTCGGATGCCCTCTATCTTATCTCTCGGGGCGCATTCCAGCAGGGTGTGGTCAACATCGAACAATCTACGCAAGTGGCCGATACGGTGGACGTCCGCGTCCGAGTGGCTTATCACGATGGCCAAGTCCTCGAGCGTGCTACTGTCTGTCGGATGGAAAGGGCAGACAGAGAATATGGCGTTGGCATTTTTGTCTGTTATCATCGCTTGATACTGTTATGCCTTTCTTTGACCGAACTCTCTAGACCCCTTGGAGGGCACCACGCCCACGCCACGGGCGTAGGAATGGACTCGAATTTGACGTTACCCTTACTCTACCCGCAGGAAATGAGGGTCCCCTGTCAGTGAAGAAATTAGTGACCAGGTTGCCGAATTATAGTCAAAACGTAGCAGACCTAAAGGAATCTGTCCTATTTGATAATATCTCTCTCACATCTGCCAACGGCAGGGTAAGCGTCCAGGTAAGAAACGTGGTCATTGATGTTCGCTCGTCTTCTAATGTTCGCGTCGTCCGTCATATCCGAGGTCGGTCAATTCTCATCGCTGAACGGGGAGATCAACGGCAATTTCAACGTCCGATCCTCCCTCGACTTGCACACCGCAAACGGTCGTATCTCACCGACAGTAAACTTGTTGCACCGCGAGGGTGGAGATCCCTCCAACTTCACGATACGCACAATCAATGGGTATGCAATGTTCATTTTGTGCCTGTTACCGTTGGAGGCTGAACTTAGACTCAGCCAGATCGACGCAAAGATCTCGCTCACCTCGGACGCGTCGACAGGTGGCGAGTTCGAGGTCGCAGCGGATTCGATCCACGGGGAAATCGAATTAAAGTTCACCGACACCCCCGTGGACTCTGTCTTGCGATGCCAAGCCGGAACGATTGCGGGTGGCGTTCGGGTCGAGCTTGACACTGCCTTTGAGGGAACTTATTCTCTTCAAAGTATGTTGGGCAAAAAGCTCGTATCGCAACGGGATGCAGAGGATCCCGCAGGGAAAGGGCGTCATCGTGTCGTGTCGCTAAACGAGACACGTGGACGGGCGGAGGGAGAGATAAAGTGGGTGGAACCTGAGAGCCATGAAAGCAGTTCTGGAGATGGATATGTCATTTTGAAGGCTCTTACGCCATCTGTCGAACTCGTCATTTGATTCATTTTTTCGTGCATGTCAATGTTGTAACAGTACTATGTAGTTAATGAAGATGGTTGCACCGCCACGGAAACAAGGAGTGAGTCCAACGCTCCTCTCTCATATCAAGTACTATCAACGAGCACAACTCCATCGCCGGCTACAATGGTAACGCACGATCACCCTGTTCTATCCCTGTTCCTCATCACGCCTTCTACAGCTACCACTATCACTACTAACCGCAGCCCAAAACAAGCCGATGGTGAGCCCTCCGAGTGCCTGATCACGCTTTCCAAACACAGTGCCTAGTGGATCACTGACACAGCGTCCAAGCTTGTAGAACTCAAAAATGGCGAGACGTTCAACGGCCATCTCGTCAACTGCGACAACTTTATGAACATCACCCTACGCGAAGTGTATCAGACGAGTGCAGACGGCGATCGATTCTGGAAGCTCAAGGAGTGCTACATCCGTGGTAGTACGGTGAGTTCTACCCCCTTTTCCTGTTTCTTTGGCTCGATCGTCCATCTCATCGCGACTGCTCTCGGTGCATGCGTGGTCATGGTCGTGTGCGTGCCAAAAAAAAAAAAAGATAAAATACTTGCGCGTACCGGATACCCTCCTCGACGCGGTCAAGGAAGAACAAGCGCGGGCACGCGAAGCCGGGCGGAGCGCGAGAGGTGCAGGTCCTGGTCCTGGCAGAGGTACGCCCTCGCTTTTTTTCTCTCAAGTCCCCATTTATCTGATCGTGATCCACCGTGGCGTCTTGTCCATCCATCCATCACCTCCTTGTCCGATGATACGGTCGCACCGCACCGCGTTTTCACAACACCACGCGGCACAGGCGGACGCGGGGTACCAGTGAGAGGTGGGTCGTTGAATTGTCCACCGTTCGGCGCACGTGTCTCACAGCAGGTACCCTTCCCCTTTTTTCAGGGCGTGGCAATCCCCGAGGTACAGGTCCTCGTGGAGCCCGGGGTAGAGGAAGGGGGTGATCGCCCGGCAGTGCAGCCTTCTCCTTGGACGGATACGATATCCTCATCGCTCATACATGCAGCCCAACGTGGTTGTACCCTATCGTGCTTACTATGTAAAAAAAAGAGGACCGATGGTGACGGAGATGAGTTGGCATCGGTCAAGATTGCGACGAGGTTCACCCTATTGGGTGGCGTCAACGGTAGATCGCCTCTCTCCCTCGGAAACGTGGGACGTTTCCCTCTGGAACGTGGTGTCCGACAAGGTCGCTTGAGGTCGCATGCCGTGCTGAATCCACTCATCTGCGATCGGTTGCGGGACTTCTTTGAGCGTGCGTCCAAGTACTACAGCTCGCATGGTAGGTGAAACAGGGCAAGGCTTCTTTCGATATCGCGAAACCGACGTCTGAAGTGAAAAAGCAAGTACCTAATCCTACACGTCTGTGTGGTGAGTTGGTATAATTTAGCATGGCGATGTCGAGAAACGGATGGACTAGATGAAGTGATGATATTGATGCAGATGTTTGCTAAGTACATTAAGATGATGGAACGCCCCCTTGGGGTATTGCTTTAAACGGCATACGACTATAATCTGCGGCTGTACAGCATTCGTTGGCAAGCGGCGTGGGGATGATAACAAGGAAGACACTTACTCTGCATGTAAATCGAGTTTCCCCACCAATTGAGACTGACTCCCCCGTTTGGGAACTGCAAAGCGTGCTCAGTGAATCGTGTCAGTGGACGACGTTAATTGTTACACCCACTTCTAGAGTGGCGAAAATTACAATGGCTGATAGAACAGTACCTAAAGGGTTCTTGTCAGGACACGTAGTACCGATACCGATAAAGGGAAAGGACTGACCACTATCTAAAGCGGCACTGGTAACGTAATTGAACTTGCTCCACCAAGGAAAGTTCCGCTTTCGCACAAGGTACTGGAATACAAACCCGGTCGCAAACCACGCGGAGTAATTGATACCACCGGCAGGTGGTATATACGACACACCATTGAGAACCACCGGGGTGCTTACGAATTTGACCCAAGAGTTAGGATACCGCCGTTGCCAGAGCCAGAACGGGAGTGGGAGAACGGCACCGACAATGATCGCATAAAGCTCAGGATAATACAGCGAGCCAGGACCAAACTCCCGTGTAGGTCCGATAAGGCCCCTTTTCGGAATGAGGAAGGTGAGCACACTGTTGGTAGAGCGATAATTGTGCATACCAAACCGCCGATGCTGTGAAATACACCGAATTATGTGGGCAGGTAAGGTTGCTTGGTTGATCGGGAGAACAGATATCCTTGACATTATTGAACATCCATTGCTTCACGCCAACCTGGACGAACGAGGCGAGAAGGGTCCCCACACTCTGCACTGTTGCATGTTGTTAGACTGCACATGCTTCATGGTAAGGCGCAGAATGTCGTACCCAAGAACGTTGACCGTGGAGGTACTTTGATGTAATGACCTAGTTTCAAGTCCTGAACGAACGAAGTCGCCTCCATCAGTGTCTGGACCGCGTAAGCTTTGAAGAGCTACGAGGATTATCAATATAGCAAACGAAACGATATGTTCGATCATACACACCATGTTTGCAATGGGGTTACCAGCCAACAGGGTGCCTGGAATGATTTGAGCCAGCAGATTCAATGAGATCTATAGGATGGAATCAGCCTTCGAACGGTATCAACAAGATAGCACCTTTACCCCTTGACCGGTCATCGCGAAGATGAAACCAGAAGGTAGCACGTATAACACGGGCAAGATGGCGGCTAACAACAGAGCCCACACCGGGAGACTAGTGTGCCATACCTGTGACATAAAAATAGTGAACAAGGGAACGGGACGGCTGCATGCTTACATACCTCGACGATAACCACCATCATGAAGAAAAAGCCCACGAAAAACACGATATACCACCAATCCGGCACCTCTGGGTAGTTGCGCATCAACTTGGCATGGATATCGTCTGGTTCTACGCGGATCTTCCTCATCCCATTTATCACGCTACGGCCATGATACAAAACAGTGTGGACTAGCACGCAGGTTGAAAGGGCGAACGCGAGGAGGTACGTCATGGCATAAGTTGCTGGCAGGTATAATGGGGAATACTCGTTGTATGCCGTGACATTGAAGCGATTTGAGCTGTCTACTACGCGGGAAATGTTGTAGTAATTGCCAAAGCGGTCGTATGGGTTATCGTCGTTGATGGGGAAATATGCGAGGTCCCAAGTCTGTGGATCAAAAGTTAACACGGCGGATTTCGATGAAGAAAGGGACAGTACGTTTGTATAGTACATCAAAGGTGTGATGATCCAAAAGAAAAGCACGAAGCCAACGAATATATGCGCTTCGGCCCACCATGGAAACATCAGTGGACTGCCGATCCACGCGATCTGAGACCAGTCAAAAGTCAGGACGCTCAACCCTAACCCGGACCACACGCCGAACATCTGGTTGACTGGGACATTGTTTGGGAAAATCCAACATAACCATGAAAACACCGAAAGAGCCGTGAAAAGGTATCCTGACAAAGTATGAGTATGCCTTCGAGACCACAAACGAGGCAACTACTCACCGGGTATGAAATAGAAGAAGAAAGCACCCGCCAAAACCAGGAGAAAATATCTATAACGAGTAATAACTCCGGGCTGCTCGTCGTCTTCCGCATGCAAGGTGTTGAGCAGCGTACATGTCACGAGATTTTGGGGCCAAACCATGCCAGCGGGCCACACCAAGAATCGTCTGCACAGGCCAGCAAGACCGAAACCCGTAAGTTGGGTGGCGACGACAAGGAGGCTACTAAACCAATAGCCAACTTCTACATGGTAGTTGAGCTCAGTTACGACGATGGCATTGAGAGCATATGGAGGGCCAATGGCGACGTTTGCCATGATGTAGACGAGAACATGCTCCTTGATGTTCCAAGGGCCGGGGTTCAACGAGAATTCTAGCCCGCCAAGCCATCGGGGAAGTCGATAGGTAGTGATTGGGAGGATGAAGGCGAAGAATTTGCCAATGGGATAACTTATGATCAGAAGTGCAAGGGGCGAGACACTCGGAGCCGGTTGTCGGAAGTTGAAGAAGACGTTCAATGATCTGCGAATATTAAGAAACGGTTAAAATAAATGGAGAGTGAATGGACCAACCCGCCGATTAAGCTGAGTATGAGACCTATGACCCACATACGGAGAGTCATTACTGGCATTTCTGGGTCATCGATGTTGGAGACAGACGCCCGTACTTCTGGGAAAGGACTATCCTCTTCGTTGACCGCATCAAAGTCAAACTCCATCCTAGGAATGATTGTGAGCGAATGAGAAGGACGGTGACAAGGAAACATACTTGATCGATCCGTCTCGGCTGTCTTCCTCGAGCATACTCGGTGTGACGTCGAGCGTTGCGGTATCATCAGCTATAGTAGAAGACAGGTTCCGTTTTCGCCGGGATGATTGAGGAGGGTCCACTTCGAGGGTCTTCTCTGGGGGACTAGAGAGAAGGTCGACATGTATTTCACGCGGACTGATGGCGCTCGTTCTAGACGGTCTCGTCTCTGTTGTTGCCGCACGGGTGGAGCTGAGCCTTCGCATACGGTACGGGTCGCTCCCGGCATGCTGGGAAACGGTGGAAGGGGGACTGTCGACAGGTATATTTGATATGGGAGGGGAGAAAAGACTGGACGGCCCAGCTACATCGGCAGGGAAACGGGCATAAGGATCGAAGGTTGGAGAGGGATACGCGACGGAAGGGACATCTGAAGGGAGGGCATGGGTGAAGAGATGGGTGTATGGATGCGTGCTGTGGAGAAGGTCCTGAGGGCGGAGCTTCTCTGCGTCTCTCTGCTGATCTGCGGTCGAGGGTGGGAGAAACGCAAAGAGGTCCTCGGCGTCGCTTTCTTCCTCCTCTTCCTCCACGTAGTTGTTGTCGGCTGCATAGTGGGGATTATCGAACGCGCCGGGGGAGATGGGGTGACGAAGGCCAGAGGAAGTCAAGGGGCGAGCGGACGAAGGGGGCCTGCGCGACATGGTTCGGACCTCGAGCGTCTAGCGGGGAGTCCAGGGATGGTACGGGAAGGTGAGCTGGCCGCGTGCGACGAGGACGAGGACGACGAGGACAACGTCTGGCGCGACGGGCAGCGCAGAGGGGGTGCGGCGGGGAGGATCGAGGGGGGAGGGAGAAAGGACTTGGTGCGGTGGGAGGACTGGGAGTGGACTGTTAGGATCTGCGCTCGACCAATCAGATCGCTCAGGCACATTACGTCCAGTGCCTGGCACTATTTTTCGCCCTTTTTTTTATTCGCATTTTTCTTGATAACATATATATTTCTTTCCTCCATCCACCCTGTAACCTGAGAGCCACAGAGAGGTACGCAGGACATGTCAACGAATAGTGCTTGCTCATGTGCCTGGCAGAAAGGAGCCCATGACGAAGCCGATTCATCGAAAATGGCCCTTCTTTTCATAACACTCGCCATCCTCACGCCTTAGTGCCCGTTTTCGTTCCTCTGTGCTCTGCAGAGGCGCTGGTTTGCGTGGATCAGCAACCATCACGCCTTTCTCGTCGTGGCGAGCAGCAGTCCAAAATAACCATCTTGCGAATTGCCCGAGGCACTGCCAACAATACACTCTTATTCACACCGCACGCACCCGTGACCTGAATGCAGTCCGTATCCCAATTCTGGCCGCAACATGCGACCACCGTGGGTCGAAACCTTTATCCGTCATGCCAACCTGATGTTCGCCCCCATGTCGACCCTGATACACTCAGTGTGCATTTCAGCAATGTCATCCCGGTTTCAATCACTCCGCCACCTCTTGCTTGTTTTCAAACTGTCGGCCTGTACACATTCCTTCGTATTTGACATTTCCTTTTTCCACGAGTTCGCCGCAAATGCCGCAATCATTGCCACCTTCCCTCGGTTGAAAGCCACCGAGGGAATTACCCACAAATTTTAAGCTGCGCAACTAGCCTAGCTTTCTTCCACTACTAACCACTCACATTAATCAAGGTAAGCCTCAGGTCGAACTTTGACAGTGCACTGATCACCGGTTTCCACAGCCCTGTATTCACAATAGTACGTCCAATGGCGCAATCGACGGTGCACGCAAACACAGCCACTAGTGCACTAATGTGTCATTAATGATGTATGAACTTGCACCCTTATCTCGGTCATCGCCGCAAGTGGTGTATCCTGACCTTCGTCCTTGTCTCCCGCGAATGTTTTAAAGCGTTTTACGTGGAAACCCCTGACGCGCAAATAAACGCGCTCCTCGCTCATTGAATCCGTGGATACTTGTCCTGACCCAAAATTATCGGTCAGAGCATGCAGCACGAATCTTCATATCTGGCCCCACCCCGCCGGCCCGAGGAAGAACCAATTTGCGATTCACCACGATAAATGCCGTTCATTTCCTCGCTGCACCGTGTCAGGGGTGGACTTGAACCCCTGACGGCCATGCTGCACTCACACATATGGCATCAAACGCGTGTTCGTCGACGTTCGGTAAGCGACACTCAGCTAAGCGAACCAGTCACGGCTCTGCTCGGTAGCCGTAGCCTTGCTGCCAGATGACTCGCATACTCACTCTATGTAGGTCTGGTCATCCCGAGGCCGTTCGTTTTTACTAGTTCGCAGAATCACACTCTGTCCCGTGATCGAAAGTATGGACGCGTGGCCAACTCGCGACTGCTGTGACTGACGCAGAGGGCTGCAAAGGGCTGGTCGAATGTGCATTCCGCACAGCCGACAGGACAAGGCACCAGGGACCGGAAGTCACTCGCACTCTAGGACTCGCCACTCGTGTTGACAGACGTCTACCCCGACGGGATGGGAATTTAGATTCGTTCAAGGGCATGTCAACGTTGTCAAATTGTCAAGTTCGACTATTACAAATCATGGAGACAGACCTTCAACAGGAACTCGTATCCCATCTTGAACTTACGTGCCCCTTGCGTACTCTCCAATTCCATCCATCGTGGTGACGCATGGGGTCCGCCCTTGGCGTAACATCATCACATGCAAGAAATGGATATCGACTATACTTGTTCATGATGACGAGGAACATTGTATGTACATATCTCCATGGCCCTTCTGCTACAGTTCTTCGGAGATGACAACGCCGATAGTCACGTATCAGGACCCGCACAATGTACCCTAGTTGGGTTGGAACCTTCTTTTCTGATTCTTTTCTGTGGTAATAACCCTTGTAAGGCAAAATCTGGACCATGCAAGAACGCAGATTTGAACAAAGTACCTTAGTGATTAGTCATGAGACTATTTAGTGATGTCCGCAAACTGCTACATGTTGATGGAAAGAACTTCCAATACCGTCAGTCTTGTTCTTCCGTCCTGAAAGGCACGGCGTGAGACCTGTACGGTCATCCGAGTCCGAGTCTGGCGTTACATGGGGAATTACAGCCTATCAGACCACACGTCGCGCCCGTCCGGCTCCTCTACGTCGAAACAATCGAAGATGGGGTTGAATATTTACAAGTACTTCCTCGTGCATCGGATCGAAAAGACCATTACTGCCACGTTGCAGATGCGACACTGAATGGCCAAACGTCCACTTGCTATCCACCGTGTTCAGAGCGAAATGGACAAGGCACTTCTTTATGCCTTTATCGGCGCAAGGGTTTCTAATCCAACTCTCCAATGTTAATGTACGCGGTACATATTGTCAAGTGTCCCGGCACCCACGCAGCGTTAGGGACTACCCATGGAGAAGCATGAAAATACCGATGGTCCGGATGGGTTGGCTTTAATACCAAGACCAAATCGTGCGAAAGGGGAAATCTGCTCCGTCCCGTGACCGGTCCAAACAAAACCGGCGAACGCCTGCGTGGGACATGAAGCCAAGGTGTATCAAAACGATGTGGTCACAGAGAAACGGTATCCGGCCTACATCCATTCGGTATATAACGGTCCGGATGTATAATGAAAGATTAATAAGATGATTGTACGAGTCTGGTGGACCAGGTCATTGCATGTATCGAAGACCTCAGTTCGGCTGGATCCGCCGACGTCCCGGCATAAATGTCAGCGATCCAAAGTGACGCGTGACGTCGCATCAATGTGATGGCTTCGGATCCTGAATTAGGACCCGTTCAAACACCCCCCCTCCCCGAAGACGGTGAAGAACGCCAGGTATGCTATTCACCGACTGCCGATAAACCAGCAGTATGACGGGGGCTATAATCGGAGGATGGACTCTAAAAGAGGGAGCCCCGGGTCCTTTGAATCAGAAAAGGAGCAGGTAAACCTATCCTGCCTTTATGAACTGTCGATCTAGTCTCAAAAACGCCGAGACTCTCGCATCGGACACACGTAGGACAACACCTACTTGATCGCATTACTAGGGACCACAGATCTGTGCAGATTACACTGTCACAGCCGAACTAGAAACGTTGTCACTTATCTGTCCTTTGACAGTGAAAGTGCTCCTTCGTGGGTAAGGACGCACATATACCACCCTGCTGCGGCTCACTTGGACATCTTCGGGTGTTGAGGAATCCTTGACAGTCCGGACATATTTCAGGCGCACCCGGGGCGAGGGACACCGACCACAATGGGCTTCTAACGGATTTAAAGCCAGCTCGAGCACATGAGGCTTGATCAGTCCGTCACTGACGAGCACTTCCAGCCTGGTGCCAACTTCGGCAGATTGCGATACGTCCAAGAAGTTCGACAACTGCGTTGCATTCGCTGTGGCGAGGCATCCGTGCAACACTGCCACTCCAAGGCTGCCAACGAACGTCCAGACCTGTCTGCCACGTCATTGACAAAAGTGTGAAGCGAGATGGAGGTACTTTACCTACAAACTTGAGTTTGTACAGTCACATCATGATATGACAGACGTTGACACTCTCCTGCGCACATTGGCTGTGTTAGTTAGGCCCGTTCTAACGGAAAGGTCGGAAATAGGAACGATGTGGCATTCAATTCCGGATGCATTCCCCGCTCCGAGAGCGCTCAGCGCTCAGCTCTGCAACGTGTAATGGGTGGTGCAAGATGGCAGAGGTCGAAATTTTCAGTGAGCGTCCGCACCACTCGGGGCATGAAACGCCACGGCGAATAGTTCGCGCGCCGATTCAACAGAACTCGGACCGAATTCAATAAACCGAGCCACAGGTACAAGGTACTCGCGACAAAAATGAAGACTTTTTGTGAATCAGCATGAGAACCCAACGGCATGCCCGACGAAAAACCGTTCAACTGCCAGGACGGACCTCGAACTTGAAGGTCGTTGCTCGCCGGACCCCGAACAAGTTACGTACCATTCTACATACTATCGGCACGCAAATGAGGTCATATCTCTAGTTCACTGATTTGGTTGTCTCAAAGAGCGGAGGAGGCCCGTCGTCCAGCACAAGCTCGACTTAACCCCGCGCGTAACCTCTTCATACCGCTCGATCCGAAAACACTGTGTCACCACTCCGAACGTAATGAAACGGGTTGGTGTGAACTCACCTGAAACGTCTAACAATACAGACCTCCCCTCTATGCCCGTATGGGATCATGACGCGCCTCGACTTCGCCCCAAGTATGTACTTCCTGGAACACGTTCATGGGTGCCGACACCGAACCGACGCTCTCTTCTCAATATGTGACTATCTTGAGAGCGCTTTTAATTGCGCTTGGTCCCTCGCTCATGTCCATGGCAATCTCACCACGGCAACGCTATATATACGTACAATACGAGCTTCGATGAAGGCTACCTCGATCACGTTTGTGAGAGCGCACATACGTGTAAGTGCTCGAGTAACCTTGATAGATGGGCGATAACGGTCGGGATCAATTTTATCATGCCGTCATTGCCGACCTGAAGGGGTGGGATTGTCTCACAAGGTCCAGCCGAAGCCTTCACCGACCTTCGATCTGCCGTCGGGATGAGATAATAATAAGCCCAGCTATCGCAAGAGTTCCTGTGTATTCTTGGGTTCCCGCGCTGCATTTTCATATGGGCGTTCCGTCCTTAGCTACCATCATTTTGGCTCATATGCTCTCATGGTAACTCGACTCGACGACTGCGATTCGATGATTAAACTTTGTTCACTCGAGATTCGAGGAGTGGCACATATATGAGCCTCTTTGAAGACAATCGATGTCATTCACGAGCCACGGATTCAAATTTTATCCTAAACACCACCAGGGAAACGGATACAGTAGGACATGCGGCGAAAAAAGGCCTTGAAACAACGTAGCTAAAAGTGCAGATGTAATGATGTTGAAATAATGAGATGATACTACTGTAGTAAGTAACAAAAAGGTACAGTAGGCAGTGAACGTAAAGAACGTGTAGATGCGTGTGGGAACGAGGGGAGGACAGCATGGTCTGAAACTCAAGCTCTTGATTTAGAGCGGGCACGCCCGAGGGCGTTACCCAAGCGTTTGAATGTTCCGGTAGACTTGGCGGATGACGATTTTGAAGATGTCGAAAAGACAGATGATGGGGAGTCCAACGAGGAATCTCGGGACTCCTCACTCCGCCTTTGGGATGGCACTGGGAAATAATGTACAGATTCGCCCGGGTTGGTAACGACCCGGAGCAGCCGGGTCTCGAGGTCAGCGAGCACGGACTGCTGGTAGCTTGGCCGTGGCTCGGCACTCTTGGGCTTCTTTAGATGCTCGGGTAGTGGCGGAACAGGGGGCTAAGGTGGACGATCAGAACAAGCGACGTAGATCGATATCGGCCTACTAACCGGCTTTCGCGAAGGTTGCGTCCATCTGACAGACATGTTCTCATCCCAATCATGATAAGGATCTTCTTCGCTCATCGCAGTCCTATCGTAGTATGCGGTACGCTTCCGTATGCGTGGTTGCAAAGGTTGTAGTATGGGTACGGGTACCTGATCGTGCGTGGCCTCGGTATAGCAGACGTCTGAGAAGGATTCCGTAGGTGATAGAAGAGTCTGCTGATCGAGGCAATCGAGACATGATGGATCGAACTCGACGTTTTTGAGAGAACGACGGAGAACCTTGAGAGAGACGGTATGCGTGTCTGATCGATCGTCGTCTTCTGCGCATGGGGGCAGCTCGTAATCACGAGGCCGGAACGTGGGTCGTATGGGTGTTGGGAGAAGCTTCCAGCCCTGCGAGTCAGAGGATGAATGTGCACGGCGCCTTGCGACACTGGGTGCTAAAGGTTGCTGTAAGGACCATTAGTCGTGCATGGAAGAAAAAGCGGAATGTAGGGCGCACTGCAGTGACGAGGGAGTCGTCGGCACTGGGGCAGAGTGACGTGCTCAGGGGCACGTGTGTCCTCGCATACCGATCGCGAGGAGTGCACTTGTCCACGAGAAGTCGAGGAGAGCTGAGCATCCTGTTAGTGAGTGCGAGGAAGAGTTGGGGAAATAGCAAGTCATTTTGACTGCACCTTTATGCGAGGGCGGTGTATGACGGAAAGAGTGAGCGCACTTACGGCGAGGTAATTGTGAGTTCCCACTTTAGCCATCCGAAACGTAAATCAACGCGGGACTTGGGCTTGAAGCCGAGCTCAGTCAGAACACATTCAAGCTGACGCTGGTTCATTTCGCTTCATTTCGACCGTCATATCAACGGCTCGCCCATCGAGAAGACCATGACAAAAGACATTATAGTGGGGTATAGGTGGATATAGAAGAAGCTCAGGTAAGCACATACTTCTTGACAGCTCCAATGAAAACGAGACACCGGGCACCTTAGCAACAGCGAAGATGCTCCCCTTCCGGATCACCACCGTAACCCCCCCGCGGCTTAGAACCTACGGGACCTCCGCCTTGCTCTTTCGTCGCAGTTTGCGCGCAAAGTCCCTCGCCCGTTCCACCAATCCCCCATGGGACGTCACAACGCCTACGGTAGCTGCGCGCGAACGCGCTGGTCTCGTGGCGTATGCAGTCGACGTTTTCATGTTTGGAGGGAGATGGGACGACTCCATAGTTGTCTCAACCGACACGTCAATGACCATATTTCTGTTGATGGAACTGCAATCGATTTGTGACTGCGCACGTGTCAAACGTCGCGGTAGCAGCGAGCCAACAGTTTGGGGAAGAGATTGACGACCGGCTATTCTCTCCACCCGGATCTCGTGCTGTTCATCGGTGCGTTGTGTCTCCTCCTCGGAATTCACCGACACCAAAGACTCGACACTTCGTGGCTGGAAACTTTGTCTGCGTCACATGAAACCCCGTGGAGATAATGATAACTCACGTTGGCCAACGTATGGTAGAACGTTGACTTGGATGCTGCGGCAGACAGAGGTGACGGCGCCAGTGGACTTAGACAATTGTCTCCTTGCTCTTCTTGCTGGTGAAAGTCAGAAAGCGCACACACCTCGAGGACAAGACATTCACCTTTCCGAATTGACTTACCAAGACCGCCGGCTTCTTGTGTTGCTTTCTTGGCTCCGTTAGGGCGTCTACCAGTCCCGTCCGTGGTAGCTCGTGTTCGTCGAGTGCTCTGCGCTCGCTTTCCTGTTCCACTCTTCTGAACTTCTACATCCGCACTTATACGTCAGAGCAGAGGACTGTTCAGAAGGCACTGACCTCCTCCAGCAATTCCAGTGAGCTTTCCATGGCGGGTGGTTTCGGCCGGGCGGTGGAGCACAGGAAGAAGGCAACCCGGTCGGTGTCTGTGTCGTCCACCCACACAGCGTGCGACCGCGAATGTACGGACAACCCACCTCGAAGCTTCTCTACGAAGCTGAAACTTGCATTTGATTGATATGTACCTCGGGGATGATGTTCTCATCTGCCTCGGTTGTCATGACGCATGGCATTGCCATGACGTGCCCGATTGCACTGCCACGTATGAGCTCCTATGCACACTGGCACTCTCCTCGGAGTTTGGTTTCTCACTCGCACTGTTCAGTCATCAGTGCTTCAGCAAATGTGGGCCAGAATGGCTAATGTCGAGAAAGACGACCAATTCTACATGACTCTAGTCACCATCCAGGTGAGTACATCTCCTTCCATTCTATTCTTCGCTCACTATGACGATCCAGGTGGAGAATTGTCTCTTCAAGGTGCCTCGGCAAACATTGGAGTTCCAGTCCAAGGTCTTTCGAGATATGTTTTCTCTCCCTGCATCTGCCGTTGCAGAGGGGTCAAGCGATAACAATCCCATTCGTCTGGATGGGATTGCAAAGGAGGAATTCAGGCGTTCTTTTTATGGGGTAAGTCGATGATCCCCATTCGTGGACTTTGAATATGTACAATAGTACCCTATGACGTCTCTAGTGCTTGCAAGGAGACTACAGAACTATTCCCAAACTTTGAAATGTGGTTCCCCGTGGTGAAATTGGCACACATGTGGCAATTCGACGCAATCCACAAGTATGCCGTCAAGAACATGCCATACAACCAGATCTGCAAGACTTCGGCAGAGAAGGTGGGGCTTGCCGTTCACTATGATATTCAACCGTGGCTCCTTCCCGGACTGGATGAACTGGCCAAACGAAAAGAACCTATTGGGAACAATGACCTTGAGTTTCTTGACCCAGGGTTGGCGCTGAAAGTAGCTGCTGTCCGAGAGAGCCTGGCTACCACTACCGATAAGAGCTGCGATGGCTACAAAATTGTGAGGCTCACCTGTGGTTCACGAGACGCGAGCACGGTGGATTTCACTTCCGCTATAAAACGCGTGTTTCAGATTTGAGGTAAGTCCATGTTATTGTGTGTCATTGCGTACACTCCCGTCAAAATTTTTTTTTCTCTTGCACGCGCAAGATGACCATGCGTTGACGGGTTCGGCCTTGATCTAGAATAATCATGACTCGAATGGTGTTACTTATGACGTATGGAGCGGCCCAAAAAGTTCGGTTGTAGTAATCGGATTGCGTGAATATTCTTTTTTCACCTGTGATACGGAACGGAGCGACCTATTACTGCAGTCCACAGCACGGCACACGCACCTGACGCGTGGATTTGATTATCAGCCACTAGCGGCGACGGCGCTGACCCATCGCTGCCAATCGTCACTGAACCCTTTGCCGCAGTTAGGGGCACGAAGTTGCCACCTTCTCTGGCGGCGGCGGCCTCAAATCGCACTTGCAGGTGTCCTCGTGTACTGATCATGATACCACAGATCTGTTCTGGGTCTATCAGATCAATGGGCATACTCCAACGCCCTTGAGCCTGGGCACACCAGGGCTCCAAAGAATGTAACCTTACCAGTGCGGTATGCAATGGCTGTGGCGCGACTTTTAGACCTTTCCCAGCAGTGCGACTTCTCCGATTCTCCGCCCTATCCTCGCTTGAGATACCGCGGAAAATCAGGAAAAAAGCCTCATGATGACCCCGCCGTCGACGTACACGAACCAGGCGATGTTCCCGACAGTGAGCACATTTACGCAACGGAGGTGCAAGGCGATGATGAAGAAAATACATAAGGAGGGAGAAGACAATGGGCAACGTGTAGCCAACACGTGTAGCCGAAACCAAACTTGATTGCCAACACTGGAATCGGGAAACGTATATCTTGACTTGCTTCGAAAATTTCCCTTAGAGCCCAAGTCCTCTCTCTCTCCACCGTCCTCTCTCCTCTCTCTCGCAGAGTCTCTCATGGCTCCCGACTCATCTCATGGTCTCTCCCGCGTCGTCCACCACAAGGACTACTATCTACGTGGGGGTGACATGACCGTCCTCGTCAGTATCGTCGTCTGCCTCGTCCTCACTGGGCGCTAACATGGAGCCGCAGGTCGAAAACCACCTCTATCGGATACATAGCTATTTTTTTGAGCGCGAGTCCCTCTTTTTCCGCCAAAAGCTGAGCAGCGCGAACAACAATGGCGACGCGGAACTCGGTTCGACGGACCACAACGCGTACACTCTCGAGGATGTCAAGAGCGAGGATTTCTCACGCTTCCTTTGGGTGTTCTACAACCCGTAAGTCCGCCATATCGCATGTTCGGGTGCGCTTCGGGCGTTTGTTGACGACGCATAGGAAATATTCGGTGTACGAAGCTCCGCTCGAGACATGGCTCAGCATTCTCAGGCTCGCTAACCGCTGGACCTTTGACAGCGTCAAGGAACTGTCCGTTCGCGAGCTCGAAAAGATTGAGATCGAGGCTGTCGAGAAAATCTCTATCTATCATGACAACAACATCAGTCGTCTCTACCTCATTCCCTCCTACATCGACGTCTGCAAGCGGGACAAGCCTCTGTCCTTCACGGAGGGTATGAAGCTTGGCATGGAGACGGTCCTCCGCATCGCCGAGGCGCGTGAACGTTTGCGTTTGCAGGCTTCCGAAAGCGGGATCCGTACTCCGACCTTTGAGGACTTCGAGGACGCGGAGGTTGAGATCTTGATCAGGGAAATCTTCAATCTCGGTTCTCGCCCTACTTCCCCCGCTGCTGTGACTTCTCCTACCAATGGCGTCAATGGCTCATCGAACCCAGGCATTAAGCTCAATCCCGCTCCACCTCCAAAGGCCAACGGTGCACCCGCATCTCGAGCTAATGGTGGGTCGGCAGCTGATCTCCGAGGTTCTTCGGTTGACTCTATGCCTTCCATCGACTCCATGCTCACGCCTCAGGCACCGGCAACATCAACACCAACACCGGCACCGGCACCAGCCACGCAGCCAACGGTACAACAGCCAATGGCGCAACAACCAACGGCACAGCACGAACCACGAGCACCGGTGCCTCCGGTCAAAACCCCTCAGGTGGTGTCCTCTTTCCAACCACCAGTCCCATCGCCAGTACTGGACAAGGCAAAGGACAAAGAGACGCTGTCAACGGAGGCAGGTAGTGGTTCTTCCTTGCTGTCCCCTAAGCCTGGAGGAGTGGGTGAGCCTTCATCTTCGGCGAGTCGCTCAGTTGTTCTATTCTAACAGCTGCTCATTCGGGATTTATCACAGGCGGACTCATCTCAAGGAACTGGTTCTAATGATGATGTTTCGATTAGCAAACCTGTTGTACCATCAAGTGAACATAGTAACGATGTGACTGCTGAATCTAACGATAACGTGAATGACGCTGAAAAAGATGAATCGAGCAAGGATAACGATGTCGCGAGTGTGTTTTCTGATACCGAGGGTGGCAAACCCGGCAAGCAAGGTACTCTTTTTGTGTTTGGTTGTCCTGCGATTATCTAAATTCTCAATGCAGTGGGGAAAACCAAGAGGGGAGGGAAAGGCACGGGGTCTGGGGCTGGGCGCGGAAAGAAGAATTAAATGGTGTCCACGTTGCGATCCTTTCGGGTGACCGACTACCGCAAAAAAACATTCTATCCCCTCTAGAGTAACCTGGTGTTATTCTCAGTACGATTTTCCCCATAAAACGCTGATTTGCCAGCAATATGACCGCGATGGTGTTCGTTTTAAGACGACGTGGTCTTCATAAGATCCACGGAAGGAAATTGCGCCCACTTTCGTTTGAAATATCAATTGTGGCGTGATGAATGCACCCACGGGCGTAACAAACCAAGTATGTATTCCAAAGGCGTGCCAACGGAATCTCGGACCCCTAGGCCTGTATACTCCATCTGTGATGGCGTGCACCAACCACATACATGTCGGATCTTCTTGCGATAAGACGCCTGTAGGTCCACGTTGCTGTAGATCATCAGTAGATGCACGCGATGGCTATCCTTGTGAAACGAGACGCGTGTTAAGAAGTCAAACAGACACGAGGTGGGCGCAGAGAGCATCTTGACAAACCAAACCTGAGATTCGTCGTAAAGAAGCTTGATAGTGAAGCTGATAAAAGGCGCCTGGTACCCCCTCAATTTTCAGCCCCTCCCGACGACTACCCTGATTTCCTCCCGATTTTGATGATCATGCAGACCGACTCTAAACTAGGTGTCAGCACCATGCAACGCCACCATACTTATTACCTCCGCGATGGCAATATTTGTTTCTTAGTAAGTGATGCCCGCCGACTTGATATGGATCCATCGATGTTAAGCAACATATAGGTAGAGAACACCATCTTCCGTGTGCATCGATATTTCTTCGACCGAGAGTCGGACTATTTTAAGGAAGGCGAGGACGGCTCGCCCGACACGCCGTATATAATCCCCGACGTCAAGGTTGACGAGTTTGCGGACTTTGTGTGGGTCTTCTATAATCCGTGAGTCGCGATTGGAATTGTACGAGCTTCGCTCAGGAGTATTGACTTGACTTACCGAGTGGCTACTCATATTCGAAGCAAAAGAAGGAGAAATGGCTGACCATTCTACGGCTTGCCACTGAATGGCGATTTACTGAGATCAGACGTCTCGCTATCCGTCACCTTGAAAAAATTAAACTCGACCCGATTGAAAAGATTACCACTTATAAGCAATACGCTGTAGACAGCGAGCTCCTTCTCCCGTCCTACATGGCGCTGTGCACCAGCCCAACACTTCCCTCGCCCGAGGAGGGAAGGATATTGACGCTGGACACAGTGCTCAGGCTCGCCAGCGCACGCGAACGTGTACTCCTTCGTGCATCCGAGCTCGGTTGCAGGACACCGACGATCGCGAGTGCCCCCGAGGACGTCGTCAAGGCAGTCGTGGCAGAGTTGTTTGACTTGCTCCTTCACTCAAACGACCAGGACGTCAGGGTGGAGGGCCAAGCCACGAACAACGGTAATGCTGGCGACAATGCGGCCGCAGAAGTCATCACCGTCAAGCATCCCAAGAAAGGGAAAGCGAATGGTGACGTTGCCCAAACGATGCCACCGAACACACCGCCGTCGCAGGTGAGTCAGGGCGACTTTTCATGCTTGCGCTCGCTCACGGTGATTGTCAGAATGGTGTAGGAGGCGGCGCCAACAAGGTTCGTACGGCTCCATATTTTTTTCTCGAGCGACTCATCAGAACTGAATACAGAACAAACGCGGGCATTAGTCGCGGATGGAGATGTTCGCCAAGTGTAGCATTTTTTGTGTATTCTTGCTCGTTTTCTGTTCTGCGGTTGTCTTTCGGGACTAGGATTCGTTGTATTTGATCGTAATGTATGTATTGTGGCGAATAAGCATGTATTGTCGAAGAAGTTGACTGGTGACAGAGCGAAACTCCGATTGATCGTCCACAAGTCATGTCCGTCCCACAGCACACGCTCTCAGAGTCGACCCACGCACGGACGATCGACATTCATGACTGGGTCATCACCGCCTCGATCAACGCCATCTCCAACGCGTCCGAGTGCGACGCTCTCCAATCCGCACTCGGCTTCCCATTGCCAGAGAGACCTTTGGAAACAACTACCTCTCGCTCCAACACCGTTCCTCGGGGTGGTCGCTGAAGCTCGACGCCAAGGGTGCATTGTCGGGCGTGAAAGGCGGCGAGCTCGAGGAAGGCGATGGGGGTGTCAAAGTCGGCTATGCGGACGCTTGGCTAAAGAGCCGGTAAGACCCCACGACGGCAATGTACATCGTCTCTGAGCGCGTTCTACCCAGCACAGACCCCGGTACGAACCTCCCACTCCCCACCACCGTCGCGGCGAAACCATACGACTGGACGTACACGACGACTTATGCCGGACACCACCCCGATGCACCCTCTGATTCGGACATGTGGACGGACGCAGATCCCGACGACCCTGCACACACCATCCCCCTCTCCGAACTCACCAAACCAGACCCGATCCTCTTCTACGCCGAGGTACCCTCTTCGAAGACGAACTCCACGACAATGGGTCGTCTCAGTTGCTCGTCCGAATAGTCTGTATGCTCTCGGTCGATGTGTCTTGGCCATGTACTGACATACCTCGTCAAGCGCGTCATGCCCACCTGTATTTTTATCCTAGCGCGGTTCACGTTGCGCGTGGATAATGTCCTCTTTCGGATGCACGATACGCGGATATTTCATTCCTTTGCGTCGAGCGCGCCAGTCCCAATCGTCGTACGGCAACTGAGTGGATGGGAGGCACCCTACGATCGGGTGAAACGTGTATGTCATACAAGTCGCTCGTGGTCATGTCTCACTAGGGATCCTATAGCAACTACCTAGACGCAACGACTTGACACCGCTCACGGACGTCAATTTCATTGCAAAGGTCCTTACAGAAATGCCATCTGAGGCCAGCCAAAACATCGGCGCTGGTACGCGATGGAGGGGGCTGAGGACAAAGATGCAGGTAGCAACGTTGGAGTCTAGAGGTTGATCTACAACATGTACTAAGCAAGATGTAAAATGCATCATCGACGGCATTCATGGAGTGACCTCAAGAGTTCCGGAGCAGTTCCTCGAGCAGCTGTCTCACAGCTTCCGCCTTTACCCTCCCTTCACTCAATTGCATCACTCTTCCCATTATCCGGTTCATGACTTTCACATTCCCGTTTCTTACTTTCTGGACCTCTTCAGGAAGCGCCTCGATTGCTTCCAAACACCATTTTTTTAAGAGGGAGCCGTCATCGTCGGATACCGCCAGCAGACCCAATTCTTTTGCCATTGTCGACGGGGAAGCTGTCGAGCGTGAAGTGACCATCTGACGTAACAAGGTCTTGCCCGACGTTCCTAGAGTTTCACGCATGCGCAACGTTGGCACGACAAACAACAATGCACGCACCTGTCATCTTCCCGCATTGCACCATGTCCACCAACTCGCCCATCTGCTCCACCGAGACCGGATTGTCGCTAAACGTTTCTTTGCGAGCAGCGAGTTGGCCAAGCAGCTCGTGTATCATCCTGATTCGCTCTCAGAACACCAGGATGAATACGGTGCTGGAGCGCATACATACCAGTTCACGGCTGCCTTTGCGGAACGTCCTTGAACGAGTCGGTCAAAGTACTGCACGGCCCCTCTGGCAGGTTCACCGTCAAAGCGGACCTCGCGTCCAGCATCTACAGCCATGAGTACCTCTGCTTCTTGCTCAGTCAAGCCGATGCCTATCAATCGTGCACGCGTCTCTCGAGGGAGTTCTGGCATGGATCTCCGCACGCGATCAACGTATTCCTAGAAATCGGGATTAAATGTATGGTGAACATGGAAGCAAAAGAGATACGGACGAGAGATAGCAAGAGTGGCGGCAGATTGGGATCTGGCATGTATCTATAATCTGGAGAGTCCTCCTTGCTTCTCAACTTGAATGTCTCTGCCTTGGGCTCGTCGAATCCGCGCGTCTCTTGAGGTACGGTCTGACCGCGTTTGAGGAGGTCGATATGACGAAAGACTTCGGAAGCTAAGGCACCTTGTCATGGCCTGTATTTGAAACGGGAGGGAGAGACGTACTGATGGCTACCATCATGAACCTGACACTATTGAGGTTCTTGATTTCGCATCGCGTTCCTGGGGGATGTCCGGGTTTATTCACAGATACGTTCACGTCGCATCTGAGCGAGCCCTAAGGTACATCGTCAAATGGGGAGAGACGCGTGGACAATATACGCACAAGTTCCATGCTACCGTCACTAGCCCCAACAGCCCTCAACATGGCTTGGAGAGTGCGAACATAATCGCCCGCTTCCTCTGGAGACCTAAAAAACTGTTCCACAGACATCCGACTGTCGAAGTGACTGCGGGACGGACCTCATATCAGGTTCAGAAACGATTTCCATCAACCCTGAACCCGCTCGGTTGAGGTCGACCTGCGTGATACGGCGACGTGGATCGAATATTGACTTTGCGGTATCCTAGACATGAAGGTGTGATGTGAGAATCCGTGTAAAACGCGTCGAGGCACGTCGCGAACCTGTTCCAGCTGTATCTGGGTGATTCCAACTCGGACACCATCGCGCGAGGACGGCAGGTCCAAGTAACCGCCTTTTGCCAGCGGTGCTGCCCGAGACGTGTATAGGCGCCCCGCATGCAGGTGGTACAGGACAAGGACTTACCGTAGCGCTGCGTGATTTGATACCCGGCGGGCAGATCGGAATAAAAGTAGTGTTTCCTGTCAAACGCGGAGCGCGATTGGACTTGCGCGTTGAGGGCCATGGCAGTTCGAACGGCGAGTTCGACGCATTTCGGATTCAATGTCTACGTGTCTGTGTGAGATGTGACTGACGAACAAGGGCGTATACGTACAGGAAGTGTCCCAGGCAATGCGGCATCGTAACAGGTGACAAACGAGTTGGGTTTTTCGCCGGGTTTGCAAGTGAGCGCGTCTATACGTCGAACGAGTGTCAACGGGGATAAAGGTTTGTCGAGGTGTCTGGATAGCCTGACCAGAAAAGAGTTTTCTGCGTGACTTTATCTGAGCGTGGACCTCGATGCCAACGACGACCTCCCAGCCAGGCCATCGTGTGTCTTGGCGTATTGCGCGTTCGCTGTGGAGATGTTTAAACTCGAATGGTCGCCAGAGTTGCTGCAGCTGTTGAGCTCGCCATGGACAGCGACGGACAATCATCAAGGTCAGTTTGAGTTCCTTTCTTTGAAAGGCCACGTGCACCGGGACGACCTATCGTTCTACTCTCGCGTTGGAAAAGAGTCTTGTCCACTTGGACATATCTATGTATTATTTGTCCGCCACTCGCTTCTTTCGTTAAGACTGGTCCATAAAACCACCAGCGACCATACCGACTCCTCGGAACTCGGAGCGCCGAAAACCACGCAGGCTCGGGGGTCTTGTGCCGCAGTACGTGGTCACAGGGGTGATACGATAATGAATTCGACCGAAGACCGATCTGGTACCCCACGTCATTGACCTTGCCCGAACATGGGTCGCATCGCAGTGGCAGAATCGCTCATCTCTGGGCTTGGCCAGACACGCGTCGGTTGAGAGGCTGGGCTCTCAGGAGTCACCGAACAATCGTGCTTGTCGATGTCGAATTCACATCGAGCTGCCCTCCGTTGTTTTTACATACTTCCAGAACACGTTTCGGTCCTCAGCTTCACATAAGGGCCCGGGCCTAGAGCGTTCACCGCGGGGCAGAGGACCCTTTAGAGGAATGATCTCAACGCATCTGGCCTATTCGCTTCTCACACCTGGTGCGTCCTCGAACCATAGTCTTCCTCGTC
Organism: Boletus rubescentipes; assembly: GCA_038092775.1. Taxonomy (NCBI): domain Eukaryota; kingdom Fungi; phylum Basidiomycota; class Agaricomycetes; order Boletales; family Boletaceae; genus Boletus; species Boletus rubescentipes. Next base: position 45,484 of record JBBPRA010000032.1, read on the forward strand.
TTGGCCCGTTGACATCGTGTCCAGGCAAAAACTTGAACACCAATCATGCCCCATGAAGGATTGGACTTGTAGCTTTCCCGTCCAGGAATAAACAAAGGGTTTGCCTTGTGACGCGTGAGGCATGACGCATGAACCTACTCCGCTCGCTATAATTTGACCGAGAGTTGCCTTTGCAGCAGAGGCTCCTGGTCCCGACTTGTAAAATATCATGACACAAGGAACTCACCCTGTTTTAACCGCAAAGCTTCTCCTTGTCTACGTTAACAAGAATTACTCCACGGCCCGCCCCTTAGAGTAGTCTCGTGACTGCCTTGAGAAATCAGTGATCGGATGCATCGGCGAATGCATCATACCGTCATTGTCATCATGAGACTCGGGGGGGCATTCATAAGCTCTCACCTTTCTCCTTGTTTGCTCGCACCGCTCGTTCACTATGATCTCTGGCTTTATGGTCGCGGGCATGACTGGCCTCGTGCTTGTCTATGCCTTGCTCAAGCATTCCACGCGCCCATCTTTGTCCAAGATCCGTGGCCCCAAATCATCTTCGTTCGTTCTTGGCAAGTCCTCCATTGTGTCTCCTCGCCACATTGTTGATGCCATGCAGGAAACTTACTCGAGCTATTCCAACGGCCGGTCGGTCAAGCCGACTTTGAATGGCAGAGCCTCTATGGGGACATCGTCCGTTTCAAGACTGTCTTTGGGGTACGTTCAGTCGATCACAAGTGTCTAGTGGTATCTAATTGTATGTCACATAAAATTTAGGAGGACCAACTTCTGGTCGCTGATCCAAAAGCACTCCAGTGGATATTCAATACTTCATCCTATCGTTATCCGAAGCAGCCCAATTTCCGGGTGATTTCCCGAATGATAAATGGAAAGGGGATCGTTTGGGCGGACGGTAGTGAAAGCTGCACGATTGTTTGGATTTCTGATAACCATTTTGACAGGAGATGATCATAAACGGCAAAGGAAGGTCCTCCTTCCAGGATTTGGCGGTCCGGAGTCCAAAGCTTTCCTGGGCGTCTTCAAGGAATGCGCTGAAACCGTAAGTCCAGCTCTCGTCTGCTTACTCGTCTTACCCGCGGTGTAGATGTGCACGAAATGGATGGAGATCATTGAGAACAATAGTGACCAGAAAGCCGTGTTCAATATCCCAGCCTGGCTCTCCCGTGGAACACTGGATGCAATTGGCCAAGGCACGTCTCTTTTTCTACCCGATATGAATGGTCCATTTAGCGTTCCTCTAGCTGCGTTCAATGTCCAATTCGGCACCATGCAAAACAATGAACATCCATTGGTGAGAAAGTATCACAATATGATGTCAGTTTTTTTCTCGAGGATCTTCTTTTCGGACTGTGATTTGGTTCGGTATTATTCCCAGGAGCGACATTTTCGGACGCCCCTCTGCGCAACAGATTTTTATTCGAACAGCTTCCAAGTATCTTCCGACATGGATACTGGAGTGGATTACCGATCATGGATCAAACGCTCGGCTTGAACGCGCGCGCGAGGTGAAAAAGATGGCCACGGAAGTCGCAAAGGGAATGGTGCTAGAGAAGGCCGAGACCCTGCTAGAAGGACGGGGAAGTCGGGACATCTTCAGCTCACTTGGTAGGCGATGCTTCCGTCGCTCACCGACACTACTGACATTTTCACAGTCAGGGCCAACATGGATGCAGAGGCAAGAAACAAGTTGACAAAGGACGAATTATTAGCTCAGATGTGGTACGGAGCATGGTTTAATTTTTGCTTTCGTTCGCTCGCTTAACGACCACCAGTACGATTCTGTTTGCCGGACATGAAACCACGTCAAACTCCTTGAGCTGGATCCTCTTGGAGCTTGCGCGGCATCCCAAAATGCAGTCCAGACTCCGCGCTGAGATACGAGGGATGGAGGCTTCTGTCCGAGCACGTGGTGACACACAGTTCACGATGGCTGATTTCGATGGGATGCCTTACACTACTGCCGTGATCAAGGTGTGTGTCACGCCACTCCCCCTTGTGCGCTGCTTGATCCTCCTTGACTAGGAAGGATTACGGTATCACCCAGTGATTCCGCACATCCACCGTATGGCTGGGAGGGACGATATTCTTCCACTTGCACACCCAATTACCACAGAATCCGGCGAAGTGATCAATGAAATAGTCGTTCCCAAAGGGACGCGGATAGTGGCGTCGATCGCAGCGTACAACCGGTTAGTCGTGCTCTTTGTGCGTATACCATATCGCTTATTATCGCCGATATCCCACAGTAATAGAGAGCTTTGGGGTGATGATGCACACGAATTCAACCCTGACCGATGGTTGGACGGTGTAGCGAGCGGAAAGAAACAGGTCCCCATTGGCACCTATTCAAACTTGTGAGTCATGGTTACCCTATCTTTCGGAGAACGACTCCAATAGTTTAAAATGGTAGGATGACATTCATAAGTGGTGTCCGCGCGTGCTTGGGATGGCGCTTTGCGTACGCAGCTTTCCTTACTATACCTGAAAGATACTGAACAGATCTCTGACAGCGTTATCGAGATCCAAGCGTTCATCGTGGAAATTATTGGCAAGTTTGAATTGACGATGACGGATCAGTCTGAAAGGATTTGTCGCGCGCCGTGTGTAGTGATGGTCCCTATGATAGATGGTGAGCTGGAACGTGGTTCGCAGCTGCCGTTGGTCGTGTCGATCGCTGCTCGCGAGGATAATGCTTGAGGGAGCCTGAGGATGGTCCTGGGGGGGATGTAGATCACAACTATGCTTTTTGTCGTCTGATGTGTTGGTTCAGCGGAGTATGCAAACTTATTTTTCTACCATGGGGGAAAGTAAAATGATTCCGTGTCGCATACATTAGTAGTAACCTTACAGGGCTAATAGGGGTTATGTGGCGCACAGCCATCGCAAAGGCAACGCGACTCGGATGAATCAAACGCCCCCTTTCACAACTCGCTTCATGGTACAGACGAGATCAGTTGCAAAGAAAATTGAGTCGAAAGCCCACACCGACGACGGGGCACTCAAACAGGAAGCTACTACCGTCGACCCTACCCCAGGAAATGGTGCCCCACCCATTGTTAAAAAACGTCGACGAGAAGATGTGGCGCCTCCCAAGAAGCGGCGACGCGGAAAGCCAAGTGAACTATGCCAATTGAACCTCGATGTACTATTCCTCGTGCGTGGATGTTCTTTTATATATACTTTTGTTCGACTGTTCGCTGACCTACGCAATGGTACTAGATTGCCTCATACATCCACCCTATCGATCTCCTGAATCTTGCACGCACGTGCAAATCTCTTCGAGAGCTCTTGATGGATAGATCTTCGACGTTCGTATGGAAAACCGCTCGTCAACAAGTCAAGGGGCTGCCTGCATGCCCTGCCGACCTGACTGAACCAGAATACGCAAATCTCTTATTTTACGCGCGTTGCCACGTACGCTCAGACCCCTTGCGTGATTTGAAATGTTCTTTAATGTCGTACAGGGTTGTGGAAAATACACGACAACTATTCTCTGGAACGTACGTCGCAGGTTTTGCCCAGGCTGCAGAATCAGATGGTAAAGTTCCATATATTTCGCGTCAGGGAAGCTCACAGACGAAATTAGGCTTCGCCGCCTTTCCTCATGTAATGAGATAATCCGCAAGAACAATGTTTTGGCTGTGGAATATATCACAGTTAAGAAAGGTCCGCCGTACCATCGTTCCAAGCATCACACATCTATACCATACGGTTGCAGAGACTATCGCGCGGGTTGATAGAGACCAGGCAGTCTTATTTATGGACGAGTATCGCCGGTCTTCCGACAAGAAGCAATTTATAAGTGACAAACAAAAGCAGTGTCTCGCAATTCTTCAGGCTTGTTGGATCTTTTACCGTTCACTCACCTTTCTGACCAACTTTCAACAGCACGCAAAAAAATGTCAAGCTTGGCAGAAAAAGAGGGAATTAGAACGCAAGGATGACCAGAAAAGGCGTCAGCGGGATCGATCGCAAAGGTTTGCGTCTCTTCTTGATAGTGCAATCATCACATTGAGTCGGCGTAGAATTTTTCAGCTTCTAGATCAGAACGGGTATTCACGCGAGATCGGTTATTTCGGTTGTCTATCAATCCAACGCTCCCGCGAGTCCGATTTCAGGACCTCCAAGCCACTCACTGACAAAGGTCAACTCCCATCAATCCATTTCATTGCGGACTTGCGGTGACACCTGACACGTAGAATGGGAGAAGATGTGGCCCGAGTGGGTCAAGGTCATGGACAAATTTCGGTCGCAACGACTAGAGAGGCATGTTTACGATCCACGTCGAAATTCACTGGCGTCTGCATACCGCCGATATGTTTCGCACCCGTCACCAGATGCACCCACCTTCGACCTCTTACCGCATGTGGCCGACCTCGCCCGCTTTCCCGCTTTTAGGGATATCATCGTCGCTCCCGAGGAAGCTCAGGTAGATGATACATCATTCACATCTGCATTTGCACAACTGCCTGTACTTGTTCCCGAGTGGAGAAAAGAAGTGGACGCCGAACTCGCTCAGCTGATAGAGATACCTCTTCACCTATCTTCAAAAAATTCCTCCAATCGTCGGGCTCTTGCAGCAAGCAGTACGACACAATCATCAAATGCAGAGTTGGACAGATTACATTTAGCTTGTGCTCTTTTCTACACAACTCACCCTGACGTGTTTAGTCATCCCGAGGTGTTCTCAGTTTCTATGCTTAATTGCTGTCACGGCAACATTCGCGAAGACGACTCGGGACATCATAGGTCTATCTCGGCTCGATTCGGTGTCCAGTTCTTGCAGGAAGCTCCCTATATCGTTCATGCGTGTGGGTTAGATCCAAGCGTGGCCACGGTGGATGACTTGGACCACCTCAATGCTCGACTCAGGTGCCTGTCTTGCGAGGGACACGCCCTTATTATGAACTGGAGGCATGCGGTATGACTCCCTTTTTTACTGAGAGGAGCAAGTACTGAGACTGAGTTGCCGGATGTTGAATGATAGATGTGGCATGCTTGTTCCTATCATCGAAACTCTTCGCTGGCGCCTCTTTCCAAATCACCTCGCTGGCAACTTGTCGGCAACGAGCATTTTGATGCGATCCAAACCGTCGAGCGGTCCATCGAGAGAAGCTTATTTTCAAGCGCCGTGCGGTGCCTGTTATGCAGACCTCATGTCGGGGATGTGATGGCTGAAGGTCAAGTTTCATCTCACCTACACGAAATGTGAGCATTTGGATCGTTATTCTCCTGACGTAGAGCTGGCACTAATCTCAACAAACAGTCACAAAATCACGATAGATAGCATCAAACACGGGGAACACTATGCACGTATTGGTATCTATGGTCTTCGATCGGTGATGGTGGAAATGGTTAAAAAGGGAGAGCAAGTTATATTTAAGGTGTCACCAGAGAAACGACGGGGGGAATCTGTTCAGAGTCACAGTGTTATTACTCCATGTCATCAATCGTGACCTTACCTGGCGTGTATCCCACTTCTTCAAGTGCAGAGCCGATGGCGATCCTTCCCTCAAAGATTTATTGTAGGTGTCCATGAGTGAACCTCATTGCGCGTCGTCCATGTTACAGCCCTCCAGTGGTGGTCCAGGCCCAGGAACCCGCCGGCCGCAGGTCGCGTATGTTATGTATTATCTAATGAGTAGTCAAACGCAGGTAACTTGTACCAGACAGCTACTATTTTCGTTGAAGGTCTAGGCTCATGACTACGCGAGAAGCATTCGGTCCTCCGAAACGGTGGTCAAAGGTCGAATTGGCAAAGATGTTTACTGCAGCTTCGAAAAGAACGACGTCGGTGAATGCGAATCCACCAACAAATTTGGACTGTGACGTTGAGGATTCCATATCAGCCAAAAGGACGCCAGGTGGCCAGGGCAACCTTATCTACCTTCACATATTTGTGCCCGATGAAACGAGTGGTACAGCCACCATAAAGAGAACGTGATGGGCGTGGCATCCCCTGTCCAGGAACTTGTACAATGGTACCACCAAGATCAGCTACGGACAGAATCGTGCAAGCCCAATTCCACGACAAAAGTGGAGTGGTCTCACCGGAGTACACTCGCGACCTTCCTCCTGCAGAGGGAGGTGCCACACCGCCACTTGGCAAGAGACGACGACGAGATGGCGCAGAGGCGCCGAAGAAGCGCTGTCGAGGAGAGCAAGGAGGCCGATTGTCTCGATTGAATCTCGACGAGTTGTACATTGTACGTGGGCTTCCTTTCGTCATGTCTTGACCCTGTACTGATCGCGCGCCAATCGTAGATTTTTGCATACATTTATCCTATGGACCTCTTGAACCTTGCACGTACATGCAAGTCTCTCCGAGGCCTCTTGATGCACAAATCGTCTGCATTTCTCTGGAAGACTACCCTCCGCCAAGTCGAGGGCCTGCCTGAATGCCCAGCCGACCTGGCTGAACCGGAATACACAAATCTCGTGTTTTACAACCGCTGCCACGTGAGTACAGCCACTTCGGACTGTTCAAGGCCTAACGTGTGCCACAGGGCTGCGGTAAACCTGCGAAAGTTATTCTTTGGAACATTCGCCGCAGATATTGCCCGGCCTGCAGAGTTACACGGTATGATATTGTGGATGTGATGTCACTCCAAGTTTACGCGTTTCATCAGGCTTTGCCATATTCATTTCTGCAATGAGTTCATCCACGAGAACAATGTTCTGCCCTCCGACCGGCTCACGATAGGGGAGGGTATGTAGGACTGCTATCAAACCAACGCACTTTGAACCATTTCTTAGAATCGGGACAGTGGGTTGATAGAGACCAGATGAACTCGTTTATGCGCGAATATCGGTGGTCCTCCGACCAGACACGATTTCTAGATGAGAAACGGGAGCAGAATCAGATGATATACTCGGTCTGATTGATTGCTTCTCCCTTTTGACAAATCGTCTGAGTAGTCTTCACAGCATGCACGGAAATGTGAATCGTGGCAACAACAGAAGGGACGAGTGCACAGATTTGACTTGGAGTTACTTCGGAAGGAGCGACAAACGAGGTTAGCTCTTTCCCTTAAGAACATGGTCTTGATTTATAGTTGGTGTAGCATCTTCGAGCGCCTCAAGCAACTTGGGTATGAACCTGAGATTAACCATTTCCGACACTTTCTCATCAAACAATGCAACAAATCCGTTTCCAAGAAATACACGCCCCTCACGGACAGTGGTTAGCTTTCACAAAACTGTTTGATGTTAAGCCGGAGCTGATTAGAGACATGCTAGAATGGAACCGGATATGGCCTGAGTGGGCTAAGATAATGAACGCCTTCCGGCCGCAACGACTAGAAACAGTTGTTTACCCACCGCGCAGACGCTTATTGGTGTCTGAATATATCAAATACGTGACAGTCCCATCACCAGATTCACCAACATTCAACCTACTTCCACACGTGGCCGACCTCGCCTGCTTCCCTCCCTTTAGAGATGCCATCGAGACTCCCGAGGAACCTCAAATGAACGACAAGCCATTTGCATCCGCATTTGCACAGCTACCTGAATTAGTTGACGAATGGATGCAGAAGCTCAACTCTGACATTGCTGGGCTGGTGAAGATCCCTTCCGGTTTATCTTCAAACGATGTTCCCGGCGATCGGGAGAAGGCGTCGGGTAGTACCAAATGCGCGGAATTACTCCTGACGGATTTGGACAAACTACACCTAGCTTGTGCTGTGTTTCGCGTGGGTGGCACTGGCGCTTTTGCTCATCCCGAAGCACTCTCGGTGTTCATGCGTGACGACGTGATACTGCCCAACCATGCCAACAACTTGGACATTATCAGGGCTATCCCTGAACTCCAATTCTTGGAGGAAGCTCCCTATATCATCCATGCATGTGGACTGGACCCAAGTGTGGCTACTGTGCATGATATGGACCATCGCAACGCTCGACTGCGGTGTCTGCCTTGCGAGGGACGTACCCTTATTATGAACTGGAGGCATGCGGTACGACTTTTTTTTATTCAGAGGAGCGAGCACTGAGGACAGATTTTTTCCATGTCGAATGATAGATTTGGCATGCCCACTTCTATCATTGCATTAGTATCGGGCTCGCGCCTCTCTCTGAGTCACCGCGCTGGCAGCTCGTCGATGACGGGTACATTGACGAGATTCGGGCTGTCGAACGGTCCGTCCAGAAGGCATTCTCTCCGGATTGGACGCGATGCCTGCTGTGTCGGCCTCGTGTCGGTGATGCAATGATTTATGACTATGCCGTACGTCACCTCGCCCAGTTGTAAGCATCATCGTTTTCGCACACAGAGGCTGTCACTGATCACAGTACACACGAACGCAGTCACCACTTGCCAAAGGATGTAATCCAAGAAGGGGTACACTATAAGCTGATGGGTATACGCGACGTGTGTGTGGTGGAGATGGTCCAAGTAGGGGATCGAGCGACATTTAGGGTGCTTGAAGAATGATAGGGTCTTCGTGTCGTCCTGGGACGGACGCGATTGATCGATCGCCGCCACTGGCTGGAAGGGATTGATTGTATTGCAGAACATATGGTTGTATGATTATTTTGGACCGTTCTTGCTGTACTGTGTATACTCATGGGACTAGGGTTTGACTTGGTTTGGCATATTGCTGTGTGTCAAACGAGTGCCAGCGCATGGCCCACGGAAAGAATTCACTGAGGTATGCACTGGAGTTCCGTGCGCGGCTTCGCTGAAACAGAACTTGACCTTATTTGCTCCGATAAGGCACTTTGTAGGTCCGCGTTGCTGTAAAGTTTGACTGCGCCTTGATCACACTACCGCCGCATTCTTGCAACAAAGGCAACGTGTGGGCGTCCGCCTGAGAAACTTGCTGGATGCGATTAGAAGCTAGTACCTCCTATTGAGCACGGCCCCACGGGAGGCCAGATCCTCACAGGATGCGCCCTCTATGGCGACATGAGGCCTCTTGTCCCGATGGATCTATCCGCGAAGAGACGCTCGCGGTCGGGTATAGATAGCGTCGGGTTCAAATATGTCCTTTCGTCCGCACTCGACGCCCTCCTTCATCCCCCTCTGCCCCACCATCAATGACCATGGGCGGCGGACTTGGACGAGTGTCCAATCATCCGGAATACTACTTGAACGACGGCAGCGTCTCATTCTTGGTAGGTCTTTGATTCAAGGTGAAGTCCGAGTGGTGTTCGGCTGACCAGAGTATGCGGTAATAAGACGGGACACATATTATTCCGAGTACACAAGACATTTTTTGAACGGGAATCGGTCGTCTTTCGCGATCTCTTTGAAAGTGCTGCAGAGGACGATCCCCCATCTGGCACCGACGCGCGCCCGTTCACGCTCAACGTCAAGCCCGACGAGTTTGCCCAGTTTCTCTGGGTCTGGTATAATACGTGCGTAGCCTACTCGGATCTTGTCGAGCGAATCGGTTCATCGTTGGATTTGACAGCGAATACTCTTATCGGCAGCAAACGAAAGAGAGTTGGGTGACGATCCTTCGGCTCGCTACCCGCTGGGAATTCCCCAAGATAAGAGAGCTCGCTGTTCGGGAGCTCGAAGCCCTTGATCTACCCGCAGCGCAAAGAATTTCGATCTATAGGGAGCACGGGATCGACGACGATCGTCTCCTCTCGTCATACGTGGAATTATGCAAAAGTCCTACTTTACCAACCAAGGCGGACGGTGATCTCATGCAGATGGAGACGCTCATCAACGTACTCCAGGCACGCGAAGACGCCCATCGCAAAGCGATCAAGTTGCGGCGCGAGAGTCCGACGAGCGCCAATCTGGAGGACGAGACGTTGAGAGAGATCGTCTCGAGGTTTTTCAAGAGCGGCTTGGATTCCCGCTCAACTGGTAGTTCCATGGGATCGGGGGTCCAAGCTGCCAGCTTGAATGGCGAGCTTCCTCATGGGTCTACTTCAAGTACAATAACATTGGGGGCACCACAGATACCCGACAGAAGAGGACAGTCCACCAGCGAAACAGGATCACACCCGGTACGTGGATTTTATGCTAAAATGGAGTTGTTTCAGCCACAGAACAATCCCCCTCAGACTGGCAGCGAGAAAGAAGACAGAGAGAAGCTCATGAAAGCGGAACAAGAGAAGGAGAGGGAAGCCAAAGAAAAAGAGCAAAGGATGAGACAAACCAAGGAGAAGGAGGAGAACGAGAAAGCGAAACAAGCCAAGGAACGGGAGGAGAGGGAGAGAGCATTGAAGGCGAGGAAAGAGCGGGAGGAGAAAGAGAAAGAGGAGAAAGAAAGACAAGCCAAGGAACGGGAGGAGAAGGAGAAAGCAGCGAAAGCGATGAGGGAGGAGAAAGAGAAAGAAGAGAAAGAAAGACAGGCCAAGGAACGGGAGGAGAAGGAGAAAGCAGCGAAGACGAAGAAAGAGCGAGAGGAGAAAGAGAAACAGGAGAGAGAAAAACAGGCCAAGGAAGAGAGGGAAAAGCGCCAGAGCACGGGGATGCAGAAACCATGGGGAAGTCCTTGGAACAAGGTATGTTCGAGTCAGTTCCATCCACCGTCACTAACGCTCCTGCGCAGTGAGGCAAATGATACCCGCGCCTTCGGCCAACGTTTCTCCCGTCGATGTTGTTTATTTTCTCATCACTTGTATCGCACTTGTCGCTAACCGGTATATGTAACTTCGATGTACACTATGGTTTTCTTGATTGATACCGTTCGATTCAACGTGTAGGGCCAATTCAAGAGGGAACTTCAACTTACAGAGACAAGCATTTGTACACCAGAAAAACAACGGGTGCCCGACGTACATCGAGGGCAGAGCTGACATCGCACCGTCCTTAACGCATCAAAGTTCTCCACGAACTAAAGAGTGAGCTAGGTAACGCGTCCGTATACAAATTTTCAACACACACCTATCTCCAAAGCAGCGCTCACTCGTTTTTCCGGTCGCCATCTGCCGCTTTTCTGCCCCAAACCACTTCCGACCACCGTATTGCTTCCGCGGATTGTTTCTGCCCCTCGCCTTGCCCGTGCACTCGAGCAAGATTTTTGAGTCTGCTTATTTCCTCGTCTGTGATTGGTACGCCCGAACGAAGTTGCTGTGTGAGGTCTTCTAGGATGGACACTTGAGCATGATAGTGAGCGCGGTCTTCTCTTTCTGTAGTTTTTTGCCAGAGCAGATGGATTGAGACGGATGTCAGAGCAGTGGAGTACAGGATGTGAGGCAAGTATGGTATGGGCATTATGTAGGTCTATGAAAGGAGAAACGTCGGTCCGGTAACTCTGCAGGCCGTCTCGACGGCGTATAATAATTTTTTCCAAACTGTAAACGACATTTACAGATCCGAGTCTAAAACAACGACCACTATTCTACATCAACTGGCAGCGGTAGATATCGATGGCCGTTTCTTTTTCTTCAACATTGACACAGTCAATTCTGGGAACAATCCACGGCTGGAACAAACTCAAACTCACGTGGACTTTTGTCTTAGTGGAGGTATTGCCTGTGGTTGCTTTCGACTGTTGGAATGGATCCAAAATTTCTTCAAGGGCTTCCCCTCGAGAGACAGGTTTCCCGTCAATCTGAACTCCTTCCGTGAGCAGAACGAACCCGTCTTCCCGCCCACCCGGAGGTGTCAAGCGAAGAATGGCATCCTGTTTTTGTGCAGTAAATCGATACGCGTTCCGTTCCAGCGTAAACTCCACCCGGGGGTTCAACAATGAATAGTTCTCCACCACGATCGTGTCCAAGGACGGCAACATCTTTGCGCGACGATAGTTTCCCGGGACGGATCCAGGGAATAGCCAGAGCTTGCGAACGTGCGCACGTCTCAGGTTTATGAGCCGTAGGGCGACGACGGAGCCGATACCGATGTGGAAGCACGCGAGCGCGATGCGTTGGTTGGCTGGTCGAAGCTCTTGTTTTGGAGGGACACCTTCTGCGTCGCCTGGGACTTCGTATGTCCAGTACCGCCAGGCCAGAGCGACGCCTGCGCCTCTGTGTCGGACATTGAGCTATGACACACGGGTATGAGAAGGGACGAACGTGAAAACCGCATCGAGGAAGAGGAACAACCAGTTTAATTGTATCGGCGGAGGTGGGCTAGAGAGCTCGTAAAATGGGACGGCGGTGATTTGGTCGAGTACTTCAGACTCTGGGGTCTTGAACACCCTGCTGAATAGTGACATTTGGCGATCACGGAGTAACCTGTGACGACAGCTGGCGAGCGGTGGCCTCAGCGATTGCCATCGGACGGTGCTAGAGAGAGACCGACACAGACTCGCCATTGAAAGTCAAGACGAAGAGAACCTACTACGATCACGTGAGTCTCGTACATAGAGACCCACCATCATGATGCTGCTCGTTGTCATAAAAATACTGCGAGCATGACGATAAAGTGTGTCTGTTCACATCGTGTCGCTGACGACGATAATGAGGTCCAAGTTGTGCAAGCTGACCCACTCTCCTCCGAGAATTCGCTTCTCGTTTGCGTCTCACCAAGACTACCATGACTGAATCGCCTTTCGCGGAATCCTGGCTGAGTGGTCCTCAAGGAACTCAGTTCTTCACCCGGACATACTGCCCCCCGTCCCCTGCCAAAGCTGCGGTCGTGTTCGTCCATGGTTTCGCAGAACACATTGCGCGCTATGAACACGTCTTTCCAACCTGGTCTTCACGCGGAATTGCCGTCTTCGCCTACGACCAGCGCGGTTTCGGGAGGACCGCACAGGACGAGCAGAGTAAGAGCAAGGACAGCGCGTACGCAAAGACAAGCTGGAAGGAGCAGCTCGAGGACATTGAATGGGCCGTTCAGCACGCCAAGCAGCAGTTTGCTGGCGCGCCCGTCTTTTTGTACGGTCATTCCATGGTACGTCTTGCATTCTTCCTCTCCTTCGACTCTGCAAACAAACGCGTGGATACTAGGGTGGCGCGTTAGTCCTCGCATTTCCTACTCGCACACAAGGGCCGCCGTCCAAGGAGGGTGTATCAAGCGTCTCTGGGGTCATCGCTACCAGCCCGCTCATCTTACAGACCAAACCCGCAAGTAAAGTCACCCGGTGGATTGGTGGCAAAGCGAGTCGAGTCGCTCCTTCTCACTTGATTCCTGCCCCGCTGAACGTCAAGGTGAGCCATCTTGTATAGTCAACATGTTTACCGGGACTGAGACATGTAGGAACTATGCCACGACAATGCAGTCGGTGAAGCGTACTTGAAAGACCCGCTCGTCAGACTATACGGTTCCCTCCGAGGGTTGAGTGACATGTTGGATGGCGTACGTGTTCCCTCGTTGATATCGACTTTGGGTGTTTGACGCCAGCTACTTTCAGGGAGAACAGCTCCTAGCCAAGGACTATGTGCGGTGGCCTAAACAATTACCCGTCCGTATTTCCACTGTGCTCCAAATTCTATACTGAGTCTAGGACAGGTTCTACTTGTCCATGGTACAGAAGACCAGGTGGGATTGGTTGTTTGTCGAGTTTGAACCATCATGACCAGTGGTATCCTTTTAGATCACGTCCTTCAAGGCCACAGAGAAATTCCATGGACTGCTCTCGGCGGAAGACAAGACATTCTCGCCGTATACAGTATGTTTCTTCCTATTCACCACGTCAAGTTTTACTCACCTCTGTAAAGAACGGGTTTCACGAGTTGCACAACGAACCGGGCAATGTAAAAGAGAAGCTGACCGAGGAGTGTATCACGTGGGTAGAGGCCCATCTCTCTTCGGGCCTTGCTTCGAAGCTATGACTGGCCACCTACATGTAATTCAAATGTCCAGAACAATTATGATGTAGCTGCAGGCTGTATGCGTATTCTAATAGCCCGCTGCGCCTGGTGCAGCTTCTCCCTCCCGCCGCAACCTCAGCAACACCTCTTTAAACCGAGTGAGATCAGTGGTGCCGGCGCCAGTCCGGGCAATGGTCTTGCTTTGCGAGTTTTGGAGTTCAATAATGTTGGAGATGCGCTCCCAAGTGGTACCCTTTGTGAGCGACGACTGAAGGTTCTCGATGTAATCCGCCTCTTGGTCCCTATCACCATGAGCATGCCATCAATGATCCGTTCCGCGAGACAACAAAAAGACGTACTTGTTTTCGCGGATCGATCGCTCCTTTTTGGCAGCGTACTCTTCATAGAATTGATCGATGGCAGCCTCTGCCCTGGAGATGGTCTCCTGACGTTGTGCTTTACTCGCCTCGTCTCGCTGCTTGATCTCCTCTGCTTGTTTCTCGCGCCATTCCCTGTCCCAAAACGCAAGATTGAGTATATGGCCATTTGGGACTCGTGCACTAGCTTACGTACCTGATGACCTCGGGTTCGTCCTCCTGAACTTGTTGGTTCAGAATGGGCGTCGAGGAGTACGCAGAAGGCTGAGGACGAGGTGCGAATGGAGGGGCTGCGCCAAACGTAGGCTGTGCAGGCGGAGGCGGCGACACGGTCTGTGTAGCCGTAGCGTCAGCACCCATAGACGGCACCGCACCGCATGATCAACACAAGAGATGGACGTACGTGGCCGACGTCGAGCTCTGGGAATTGGTCTTCAAATTTTTCAATGTCGTCGTCGCCGGTTACCTTGACGTCGTGAAAGGTCTGCTGGGGTGGGCTGCTAAAGTTGTCGAAAGAGAAAGCGGGAGGTGGAGCAGGGGCGGGCGCAGTTGGGAAGGAGGGCAGGTCGCCATCTCCATCCAGAGAGATGTCAGGGAAAGCAGACGCAGCACGATCAAAGTCAAAGTCGTCATCCATGGCAGCAGAAGCAGAACTGGCAGCGGACGTAGCAGAAACACAGCTTCGGAGTCACGTGGCCATATTGCCAGTGAGAATTAAGCTCGAGAATTTGGCAAATTGATGGCTCAGTGCACATTCAACACAAGAGCTCGAGGGCCAGTCGAGGCATCGCATACTTGAGTACAGGGTCTGCAATGTTGTCCCTCACCCTTTCTTTCTTCCCTCGCATCCCTCTCAGCCGTCGCACTTTTTCGCGTCCCACCCACTTTCCGATCATCGGTGTGTTGGGTCCCCTTCGTACCCCCGGGCCCCTTCCGGCTCGCCGTGGCCTTTCCATTTGGTTTTCCCTGCTCGATTCGGACTTTCCATATGCTCTGAAGGTCAGGCCTCTGCGCTGCCTCTCGGACCTCAGTTCTCGAACTTCTCTGACCCCGTCGCGTCTCATCTCGGTCGCGCGGTCGGACCCCCTCTAGGATTGCCTTCCCGGGCCCACAACCCCACCGAATCTAGTACCAAGACTCGTGTGACATCTGCTCAATCTTGCAGAACCTCCAAGTTCTGTACATCTCGTGCCAGTACGATCGTGTTGTAGACAAACGTCTGGATAAGAGTTCTCGACTCTCTTCGCGTGACATGATCCCACTCACGAAGGCGTGTAAGGAGCAGTCTTGATTGATGTTAGGCAACAATGCTCGCTGCTGGTGCTAGCATTGCAGGGCTATATTGTCCAAGACCATGCTTCATGTTGTGATGTGGTACGCACGATACAATGCAGTCGGGCGGCATCAGGATGAGTAACACAAAAAGGCAATGTAGTTCAACATTTACTAGCAGAAAACTAAACGAGCGATGCGAAGATTTATCAGCCAGCAGCACCCCACTGAAATTATGATGTTTCTGACAGAATTCTATGAAGTAGTCTTAGCGCTGTTGAGCATAGTCCGTCTAGCTGCCACTGCTTTGTTGTAGCATAACTTGAATACATGATTTGAACAGAACATCTCAGATAACAGCATTCTGCTGAGAGATCATAGTTCTTCTACAACATGGTGGCGAGCTGAGAAAGATTTCTATGAGCCAGTCTTCTCAGCACTGCTGTGCATGGTTCATCTAGCTGCTACTAGTAATTCACTGTAGCCGACTCGGGATAGTATCTCATAATATGACATAATGTTGATTATGCGGCACAGTCATCTTAGGCTGGGACTCGGGAATACCGCACGATCACTTTTTTTGCGATGTTGATAGCTAATCCACGGCCACTTCAAAGGGTGGGCTCCTGCTACTATATAATGGTTCGGGGGCAAAGGTGTCATTCCCCCAGATCCGGACATGGTGACTGAGAAAGCAGACTCGGATGCTGGCATCCCATCCACCAATATTCCTCCTCCCTCTACATATGATGACAAGTGGTGGAACGAACTTCTATCCGACTCCGGAGTGTCGTCTCTGATCCCAGAGCCACAACCAGTGTCGGTTTCCTTGGATCACATGTTCTCCCATGGACTGCTAGCCTCTGACTTGGAATCTACTGTGCATTCTAACCCAAGAACTCATTCTTATTTTTGTTTTCGTCGCGCCGGAAACGTGTGAGTAGTAGGAGTCTGTACTCATGGTTAATCCATCGCTAACACATGGCAAATAGCCATATGATACCAGTTGATCATGCTTCAAGTTTAAGTCAAGATATCAGGTACCTCATTAGTCTGTCCCAGGATAACGACCATTGTTGATAATCCTGCAGAAGACCGTCTGTTCTGTTGGACACCAGGCAGTGGTCTCTGTCGCCAAGTTTTGCTAATCCACGTGCAACCTCGGAATCGCAGTTTTCATCGATAGACATGGGGTCTGAACTTTCTCTCCCAGGTGGTATGCGATTCTGTTGCCAATGACATTTCAAAATTAATGACACACATCGAGGTGGTTCCAATGATTTCAGAGAGACTTGTGCCTCCAGCCATATAATAGCAACCAATATAGCACCACAGCCACAGGCCATTCTGCATTCACATCCCGTTCCTGCTTCGGATCCGGGCTTCAGTTGGCATTACGCAAACCTTGGTACTAACGTCAGTATCTATCACATATGTTTAAGATATCCATGTAGAGTAGAATCATTCGCTACGTCACTACAATATTGCTTACCTAATACGGTACTTATCTTGTGGTTACTTGTCCTGTATTCCTTCGTCCGTTATCACGATCAACATCTGCCGCTTCGTCCCGCCGCTCGCGTCCCGTCCCCGGCATACGACTTATCAACAATACGACTTATCAACAATCCATGCTTATTTCAATATTTGTACATCAGCCCTACCATGCATTATTTCAAACAAGTGATGACCTGGTATCTTCGCCCTCGTTAGGCTCAACCGAAGACGTCACAAACTTTGTCAGTAACGAGAGGAAACCTTTGAATCCGGTCGCGATTTATCGCCCCCCGGAGAGGAAGGGTTCAGGTCGCCGACGCTCTCAACGTGCTTGTGCCATCAACGTTCAAGGGTTGTGGATCGACAAAGACGATCTATACTTTGGCGCAGACCGCGGTAGCGGCATGATCAACGTCCATGAATGCAAATGGACCACGCCCAACGACCCCTGCGGGATGTGGATCATCCCCTCCAGATCCCGTGTCGGCACTCACATCCGCAAATGGCACACCAGGCAGAAGTGTGTGAAGAGCACAGCCGAGTGTCTGTGGGACGGGTGCGCCGAAACGATGCTCAAAGACTCGATTAACCGCCATGTCGTGACCGTCCACTTTGGAGAGGCTTTTCACTGCCAAGGTTGTGACCAGGAGTTTCCACGGAAGGATGTGTACAATCAACATGTCGAGGACAGCAAGGCGTGTAGGGTAGCGGGGGCCGCGATGGTATATGGTACAGAGCATAGATTAATTGACACACGCCAGGCATTACAGCGTGGAGGTACGATTCGCTATGCAGGGCGATAGAGTTTGATGCACTGCCACGATCTTTCGCTTTTCGCTTCCTCTCTTGTATATACATTTATCGGCCTAGTTGATAGTTGATTGTACGATGCCAGTGAGAAAGATGCAGTCGGAGTTAATTTGAGAGATTACCTTTGTCACAGCCAACAACTTGAAGTTCTCAGACGGACCATATCCGAGTCAGATCTCAGCTATAGTCAATCTTCCACTGGGATATACTTGATTTTTTGCGGGAAAATGCTTAGAGGTAAAACAAACTTGCGCGACAACGAATGATACTAGGATTCGGGAAGGCAAACTGACGCCTCCGAGATGGTACATGTACAAGTAATCACGGCGAGACCCAGGATTCCTAGAGCGAACGGAGCCCTAGTGGAGTTGAAAACTCTCTAAGTCGATCGATCGAGGCATCGAATCACTGCAACCGACGATCGTACGATATTGAGTGGGTGTTCCCAAGTCAATCGCTGAGATCCTGGGCCCTGAAAATCGACTGAACAAAAGGTAATTACGTAGTTACGATACAACGCAGTGGACCAACAGTAGTATATCATTGCTGATCCACGCAGCGATTGACCCTGCTGGTGGACAAGACCAAGGGAGAGAGAGGACTCTTGACCATGATGTTGAAGCTATTGCGACCACAAGCGTGACGAGGGACCACTGGACGCCATAGAACATCGATGCAGTGATGTAAGCTATTGAGCAGACATGGGGGACGACGAAAAAGATAACAAGCAACATCGCCCCTTGCCTGTAATTTCCGGATCGCAGCACCAACATGTGGTGTTATGTAAAACTGGTATCATCCTAGCTAGCAGCCAGATTCCCGCGCCGCGGCACTGGACCCTATCCTAGTAGTCCTCTACCCCTGCCGAGGCCACAGGATGGCCGGGGTTCTCGACAAATCACAGGACACACACACGACATCACCTGATATCTTGGTTGCTTCGGGTGACAGGTGGGCCAAATTGCCTGTCACGGGGACCATTGCAGGAGAGAAGTTTACGAGATAAGTGGTGGGTCTGGCAAGTTGGTGGCGGCGCCAGGCGGGCGCAGAGTGCAATCCAAAGGGGGATAGGGTGCGGGATATCCTGGAATGATAGCTATTCAAGTTCTCCTGATCATCTATGCGAAGAAAAAGAATACTGCAACTTTTTCTGAGACTAAGTCTAGCTGCCCTCCGGTGCTGGCCGGTTAACCTAGATTTTATCGCTGGGGAATGATATCACACAGACACGGCACCTATCCAGCCGGAGGGTCATCGTATGATCACAGACGGTTACCTGATAGCCAGGAAATAGTTGAAAGCAGTAACGTCACTAAAACTGAACCTTACCAGGAAGCAATGTAAAGCGTTCCATAATCACATTTCCACGCAACCATCCATGATACTCTCCTTTCTCCGATGGCGTGTCGCCCAAGCAAGTCGCGGCACCATGTAATCGCATGCCAATAATGTCGCTGGAAACACGTGACTGGAATGGTGAAGAGGCAGCTCAAAGGCGAGTATATCCTGTCCCAATCAGAGGTGACTCCATCAGGCTCCGAAGTTGAGATTAGGTATGTTTTTCGACCACGAAGGGCAGGTCAAATTGTTGCCACGTCAAATTTGGCCCTAGGGTTGGTCAAACTTGAACAACCCTCGAAGTCGTCAACGCACATATTTGAGGCAAGTGCGTCCCGCGGCCGCGGCGTAGCTCCTAGCTCTAAATTAATGGAGATATTCTGCAACGCAAATTTCAGAGTCCAGACATGGGTAGTGAGTGTGACCTGTAGTGAACGCGTCAGTCGACGCCCGTTCCGGTTGGCAAATTTTTGCTAGTTCTTGCTAGCGACTAAGTCTGCCAATAAAAGCTGTTGCATGTGCCAAGCGCGTTCCGAGGACGAAATACGGGGATGTCGTCCTGTTTTGGCATTTGCGTACAAGAGTAGGAAGACAGTCGTTCTTCCTAGTACAAGGTCTGGAGCTCAGGCGAGGTTCCGAATTTAGCCCCTATATCAGGTCTATAACACGACCAAATAGTGCATTTTGTGTCGTTCCGAGCTACCGACTCGCTTTCCATGCGGCGGCATGTCGTCTCGGCTCGCTCTGTCCCCCTTACCCCGTCCACTTTGTCCGCAGCCCCTTCTGGTGACGCAGTGCCGGTTTTTGCGTTCTTATTCTTGCTTGTCTTCCGAAGCTCACATTCGTGCGGGGCTGTTAAATACATCGGACAGATGGTTAGAGAGGGAGGGAATGTGATTGTATCATCAAGAAAGGATTCCACCTGGTCAATGTTATTTTACATTACAAATTCTGTAAACGTGATCCAGCGCGTAGTATGATCTCGCGAACCACCATTACTACAGTGTCGGATCCTTCAGGGAGCAGTATCTCGTTATTGCAGATGATCTTATGGCGGGAAGAAAGCTCGATAAGACTGATGACGGTCCGTGAGGCCAATTGCAATCTAGACAGCACCTATGGCGCATGTGACAGAGCATTGTTCTGCTTTCCGCGACCTAAGTGTGACACAGCACAGAGTATATTGAACCGTCAGCACATATACGTGGAAATGAGCGTAGAACACGAGATTACCATATTATTTTTGAGCCGGTCAAGTTGGCTGAACAGTCAGGATTGACTTGACAGCTTTGTCCATCAGGAGCACCCAAAGGGCCCCTTAAATGAAGGTATGCGATCCACATATTGCTGATGGAAAATGCACTTGGCTTGGGCTTTCCAGGTCCTCGGTGTAGTCGGGAATTGACCCCGGGTTGTTTGGCTCTGTTACCCCGCCGAGCGGATTTAACACGATGTAACTCAGAGCTTGTAGATTCTGCTTCATCTGATTCCTCACGGCATCACGACTGCTGATTCATCATGCGCGTGCATTCCTCAGTTTAATCTTGATCACGATTTCTTGGCTTTGCCTGGCTCTGTTACTAGTAGGTTCGGGACTACGAAGCCACAAGTTTAGCCAATTAGCATAATGTGAACTTTATATAAATAAACGGGAATCAAACAAAATAGCCAATAAGCCGAGATCCCATCCAGTACGCCATCAGTAGCGACTCACTAGGCTTATGGATATGTTTCGCTTGCACTGAATAGTGACAGGCAGTTCAATGATAACAGTTACCCGAGTGCAGTGCTTACTCTCGGAGGAGGTCCGAGGTACCCCCACGATCAATCCCGTCTGCGCGGCCTAGCTAACAGACAACAAGTCCAATACAACGGGTACCCCTCTTGGGACGTCTGAATCGCATCATCACATTCACACGCACGTGCCCGTCGTCGCCAGCGTTATTTTGGAACTGCCTTTTGGAAAGTCCATATCACATCTATTTTATGCTCAGCCTCATGGATTACACCCCTGAGTGAGTGGGAAGACCCACCGCATTCTTCATCAATGTCGGAGTATTAAACTCATCTGCGGGACCTGCTGTAGTGTGCTATGGCTTGACGACGCGGCCGACGGTCATTTGAGAGCGGTGATTACTAGTAAAGGATAGGCAACACAAAGGGAAAGGAATGTTCCTATGCCATGTAAAACCGACTTGCGGGTGTTAGTAGTTGCGTGTTCAGCTAAGTTTGTAGATCGGAGGATCTTCCAGATATCCCAGCCGAGCATTCCGGTGATACCTGTCGCACGTTGATGATGTGTGTACGGTCAAGCCTGAGATTCCATGTGAGCCACCGGTCCACGCTTTTTAGCGCCTCGTGTTCCCGTGCCTTCTTGCTACTAGCCAACAAAAATGCTCTGGGTTATCATCCATTGTGGACATCATGGCGTGCATGGAAACGAAGAACACCTCGGTGTAAGGGACAACAACACCCGTGGAAAACTGCACAGGCAAGGAGTGGTCTGCCCGTGGTTAGTTGTACACAATATATTCCCACACGTTCCATAGCAGATCATGACCCAGATGAACCGAGCTTGCTAGTCTCAAACCATCCATTCTAGGAAGTACTCGTCCAAAAGGAGCGGGTGTTTGTAACACTTCCGTTGTAGTCGTCGGAAGCTCCTGAGCTTCCCAAAAATGGCGATGATGGATAATCAGATCCTTGACCGACAATAAGATTTGACAATTGTCGCCGGTGGTCCTATGCTTTCGGGAAGATGATCCACCTCTAATCGTCTCGGCAGGTTCAAACTTCAAACTTAACTTCAAATGCTGTTCTTGCTACTATAAAATGACCCAAGACAAAGGGTACGAGTCATTCTTCCAGATCCACACATGTCGGGGAACGAGACAGCGGTCCGTGACATCCCTAATATCCAATTCAGCCATACTCCTTTTGTGTATGGTGACGAATGGAACGAACTTTCATCTGCCTCTGGGTTGTGGTCTCTGCCCTCACAATCTGTGCCACTTTACTCTGGATGGCTGGCCCCGGAATCATTGGCGCTGCATTGTGACCCAAATACAAATACTCATCCCGATCCTTTTTTTCGCTGGGGCGGAAACACGTCAGTAGTAGGAGTGATGGTTTACTTGTCACTAATGCGCTGCGGATAGCCATATGATGCCAATTAATCACGCTTCAGGCCAGGACACGAGGTACATAATTTATCGGTTTTATCTCGGGGTGACAACCGTTGTTGACATCACCATAGGCCGCCTGTTCTGCTGGACACAAGAAAATGGTCACCTTCACTGAGCCTTGTTATTCCGCGTGCGACTTCGGAGTCGCAATTTCCATTGGATATGAGGCTTGACACCTCGCATTCTCTCTCGCACGGTACGTTATTCTAATGCCAGTGATATATCATTCAATCATGACACGAATCAAGGTGGGCTCAATGATTTCGCAGAGACATTTGCTTCCGGCCATACTAGTACATTGACACCCAGTATGTCATTAAAGCCATGGCAGGCCGCTACTCAACCTGTTCCGAGCTTGAGCTCGGTCTTCTTCGGCTCAATAAGGCAACATCATGCATATCTCGGTACCGATGTTAGTATCGCTAATTTGACTGAGTGATTATCAGTACTTATTTGTGCATTAGTGGGACCCCCCCACTTTCTCTACAGATAATGCCCAGGTACCATCGTCTTCCTCAGACTCTACCGAAGGCTCGGACAACCCCAAATTCGTCGCTGATGGGGGGAAAACCCCAGTCGTGATTTGTCGGCCTGCAGAGAAGAAGAGTTCAGGCGGCCGACGTTCCCAACGTGCTTGTGCAATCAACATTCAAGGATTGTGGATCGACAAAGACGACCTCAACTTTGGTGCAGACCGCAGTAGCGGTATGATCAGCGTCCATGAATGCAAATGGGCTGCTTCCAGCAACTCATGCGGAATGTGGATTATCCCCTCCAGATCCCGAGTCGGCGCTCACATCCGCAAATGGCACACCAGACAGAAACATGCGAAGAACACGGCCAAGTGTCTGTGGGATAGGTGCACCAAAACAATGCTCAAAGACTCGATTAACCGCCACGTCGTCACTGTTCATTTTGGAGAGGGTTTTCATTGCCGAGGCTGTGACCAGGAGTTTCCACGGGAGGATGTGTACAATCAACATGTTGAGAACGGTGAGGCGTGCAGGGTGGCGGGTGCCGCGATGGTATATGGTACAGAGCATAGGATAATTGACACACGCCAGGCATTGCAGCGTGGAGGCACAATTTGTTATGCAAGTTAGAATTTGACACGCTACTACCATGATTATTTTTACTTTTCGCTATGACCTCGCTTGTGTTGTAAGTATATATAATTGCCGCGACTTGTCGACCCAGTTCATTGAATGTAGACATTATCCCCACTTACTGAGCCTGTAGTCGAAATTAACTTAGTAGATTACCTTTGTCACCAGCGGCTAGACTGCCGTAACGCTCTTCGATCAAGTTGGACCAGTCCACATTAAACGTCGTCGACCGTCTGTCTTGCAAAACGATATGCTCAGCTTTCACCGGACATTCTGCTTGTAGTAATAAATAACATTTGCACAATGACGAACATGTTTTATGAATGGGATTCGGGCAGCTAAAGAGATGCCTCCGAGATGAAACAGATCTGATCAAATATCGATGCTGGTCCTGCTTGACCCTGGAGTGATGTTGGAAATACGTAGTGAACGAACCGTATACCGTTGCTGATACACGCAGCGATCAGTCCTGCCAGTAGACAAGATCAAGGTAGAGTCTCGACCGTGCCGTTAAAGCTATTGGAGCCACAATAACAGCATGATGAGCAGCCACTGAACGTCATTGACCATCAATGCAGGGATACAAACCACTGAGTAGAGGACGACGATTTTTAAAAAATAAACGGCCATCAGATAACAAGCAACCCCAATGGATACTTAGAAGTAATCTTCGGACCGCACTGTGCGGGAAGCGCTCGGCGTCTGGTGTCCTCCGTGGCTAATGGCCAAATTCCCGCGGCGAGCGACCATTTCCTAGTCCTGACCCCTGCCAGGGCCACAGGATGGCAGGAGTTCTTGGACAATGATTAGATACATATTTGATGTCCACCTGATTTCTTGGGCGCCTCAGGTGGCAGATAGGCCACTTCGTCTTCCACGCGGAGCATCGCTCGAGCAAACATTACGCAAATGGGTGGTAGGTTGTTGGCGGGCGCAAAGTACGGTCCTAAGGGGGATGAAATATTGAAAGCCGCGGAATGCCCTGGAGAGGAGAGATGCCTCTTCGCCTGGTCATCTAGGAGTGCTCCGGCCTGAAGCGCTGGGAAAGCGAATTGAAATGCAAGAAACCAGAATACCGCCATGTTTTTTGAGGTTATGGCCCAGACAAATGGTCACCTATCGCTAGGAATGGTTGAAAGCCGTGAGGACATTGTAACCTTACCACGAAACGATGTAAAAATATACTGCACTAGCGTGCGACGTATTCCTCCTTGGTATTATCATACAAGTGCAGGAAAGTGGGGTACAACCACGAAATAGCATTCGGGGGTGAGAGTACACACGAGCCTGGCATACCAAAAAGCTATCCCAAACCCCGATCAGAGGTGACTTGATCAGGACTTCATTAGGATCATAGACGGCGTTTTTTGGCCACGAGTGATAATGGCTACGTTGATGCAGTGGTGAAATTTGGGGGTACATAATGAGCTGAGGACTGGTTATTCCGAGTCTGGCAGGCAAAACGCGACACATCGGCCCGGGATCCGCTGACTAAGCGATTATGTACATGTGATGCGCATGATGATTGAGAATGGACTCATCTATGTACACCCTTTTCGGATCTATAGCATTTGGTTCACACATTCGTCTTTACCCATGCACCGCAAAACATGCCACTGGCATTAAACTGAGATGCACTTGCCTACCAATGACTTGACACCGATCCACCTTGAACTTCAAGTTGACTTCCTCCTTCCCGTCCTCCATAACTTCTACCTTCTTCACCCAACAATGATCCCAGACGGCCACTGGCATGTAGTACACACCTTGTCCAACGTCCTCTCTTCGACTGTGCCATGATCAGCGCTACCCTC
Organism: Boletus rubescentipes; assembly: GCA_038092775.1. Classification (NCBI taxonomy): domain Eukaryota; kingdom Fungi; phylum Basidiomycota; class Agaricomycetes; order Boletales; family Boletaceae; genus Boletus; species Boletus rubescentipes. The sequence continues at coordinate 70,554 of JBBPRA010000032.1, forward strand.
CACGGACGGGAAACACTCACTCGTGAACACGGCAGAGGTGCCATTGAATTATGACATGTTGCCATTCGTCCCCAACACGAGGCCTGCACAACAGGCACCGCGACGTGCGCGGCGGTGTCTCCCCCTTGTTGGCCAGCTCGGCAGCCGGGATGTTCTGCATATCCTCGATGCGCCGCCAACGTGCCTGACTAGATTCATAGTAGGAAGTAGCGTGCCATACCTATTAATATTGTTCACTATGCACAACGGATCACCCCACTGAGAAATGTACCGCCTCTCTCCAGTTGTAGGCACACCAGGTCTCGCAAGGGAGAGAATAGAGTCGAACACTCCGGCGTTCCACATCATCCACCGTGGCCAGATTTGGATCGAGACCACATGCATGGACGAGGTAGGGCGCTTCCGCCACGTATTCGATGTCGAACCGGTCTGAAAGAGACCCACTGCGTTCCGTGTCGCCCTCATCCTCACAGCTCAAGGTCTTTCATGCAAGTGGTGAATACATTCAGACGAGTGAAAATGCCTTTGCCTCCTCCGTAGAACAGTTCACAGGCCAGGCGAAGTTTGTCTGTGGGTGCTCTAGAGGATCCGCTCGATGTCGTGTCTTCCGGAAGCGTCGTGTAAAGACAAGTGGGAAGGAATCTGGACCAGTTCAGCAACTTCAGCGTCTAGCTTCTTCCTCCACTCATCAACGAATCCGGGTAGCTGTGCGAACGTGGATTCAAATAGCCAGTCGCTCGTTGATTTTCTTCGGGAGCCCTGATGATATCTCTAAAGGACGGGAAACGGGCGACATCACCCACGTGTGTAAGAAGCTCAAAGGATGGTGTATCCGGTGATGGACAGTGTATGTATGCGTCATATGTATCGATCAGTGAGTGTCGGCGTGCATGATAAACAGTCTTCTCTGATTATCGGAGTCGGAATTGATTCATTTTCTTCACCCATCGGGGCCAAATGCAGTCCCATTCTAAGATCGGAATCAACACCGAGTCAGCATATCTCGTGCAAGAAAACCAACCTTTATCCGTGAGCGATTTGGAGATGTCGAATGGAGATTTATGGGATTCTCGAATGGCATGGCGTCCAGAAAATTCAATATTGAGCCCGTATCCGAGCTGAGTGAGACGCCAGAAAATGCAAGACGGGGTCAAGGAAAAATCCTCGCTATCAAGAAAAGGGGCTAATCTTCTGTTGCGCTTCTACTGAAAAGCTTTCTGTTGGACCCTCTGCTAGTTTTCGCATCTTCGTGCGTGCTAATAGAAAGCAATGAGAGACGGGTTGAAATAAAAATCTGTCAAACGAACGCTGCATATAGAGACAATTTGTTCCTGCCTTGCGTGCAACACTCGTTTCTTGTCTGAGGAACGGTTGTAGTCGTCTCCATCTGCTCTCTGTCAACCCAAATGATGTTTCTGCGATGTGATCCAATAAAGTGATGACCATAGCCATGGCACATACCTGTTCCAATCGTGCGAGTCTCCGTGCCCAGGACGTACTTTCTGGATGATCTCATCGTACTGGGAAAGACAGCAGAGCCCGATTTCGTTGGTGAATCCAAGTCTATAGTGAAGCTATCCGAGAAAGTCTACCTATCGAACAAACCACGTGAACAATACCTACGTCGCATTTCCCATAAAACGGTGTCAGTATATTGTCCACAACCCTGTATCATGTGTCACACCGTTGCAAATTCTCAGAGTCTGTATCATATACGTGGCAACAAGCACGAATTGCAAGATGAGCGTGTTTCTGTTCGGTAAAGTCGGCCGGGCAGTTAGGCAGGCCCTCGAATTTGCTGCGAGCGGTCTTCTACACGAAATTAGTCCGTCAAGAGCTCTTGGAAAAGCTTGCACGTGCATGCAAGGTTCAAGGGGTCTTCAACAATCTATTGTTACTACGTCGATTAGTACGGGGCGGCATAGGAAATGCACGTACGACGAATGGCACATCGAGGTTCAATAACACTTACAGATTCCGCTTCGCTGAGTCAAGTCATTCCTTGGCCGACTATGAGGCTCGATGTACGAAGTTTCCTAAGACAGTTGACTCGGATCTCGTTTGCTACAAGTTGCGTACAAAGTTGTGAAAAAGGGGTTGTTTACGCCACTGGCATGACGGCCAAATCCGAAGCGCCGTCCCGTTTGAAAGTGGCTGTGCAAGACATACGCTGTGGATCAACTTGAATCGAACATGCCGCTGAACGTTTCTGGTCTTGTCGCACCTCTTCAGCTCTTTTGGAATCCCCGCGTCGTTCTCCCCCATGTGGTGGTCGCAGGTCAGACCCATGTGCTCGTGTTCTCGCATTTGACCGACGGTGTTTTGTTTGCTGCAGCAAAGACATCCGCCAGTTGGACTTTTTAGCGCTTCGGAAAGCGGGGTACCGTGGTGCAGTCTTTGACAAGGACAACTGTTTGGCAAGTTGCTTGTTCCCGAGCCCATAATGTGTCTGATCTAGGTGTAGACGATACCATACAAAGACCCACTGGTTCCGCAACTCGAGGTATGTCGGCCGATGATGCTTGTCGAGACTCGACTTATTGTTACAACAGAGCACATGGAAGGAATGCAGGGAGGTATTTGGGGAGGGAAATATCCTCATCGTGAGCAATTCAGCGGGTACAAAATACGATGCAGGCCAAGTCCAGGTAAGGTCAACCAAGTGAAGTCATGCCAATGCTCAGATGATCTCTAGGCTGAATCGGTCTCGCATCATCTCTCTGTTCCTGTACTGCGACATAATGCGCCCAAGCCTGCGTATTCGTGCATCAAGTCGATACGTGGGTATTTCTCGACGCTCCGCGATCCGATCAAGGACGAGGAGCTGGTGATTGTTGGAGACCGGATATTTACAGACGTTGTGATGGCGAACCGAATGCGCGGGCCGTTGTCGGTGTGGACGACGGGCGTATGGCAAAGGGAGAGTATGGTGGTTCGGTGGCTGGAAAAGAGAGTGGTGGACGTGGTGACGCGCTGGACCGAGTATCGGTCTGATTTCCAAGACGTGTTTGCGAAACCGGTTGTTGCTACGGAGGAGAGCGGCGTGTTGTCGCGTATCGTACGGAGAAAGTAGTCACGTGGGTACATATTGAGCGAACGACCACGATGTTGTTGAGGTCGCTGTCCCCTCGACTCGTCCTCCGTTCGCCCTGCCCCGCCCGCTTTCGACCGCCCCGGCCCGTCCCTCTCTCCCGTCCGTTCGCCGCCCTCCCGCCGCCCGTCCACCGCTCGCTTCTCGCCCGCATCCTCCCAAAGACCTTCCGGCCGTCTCCCGACTCCGGCTCGTCCCTCCGCAAAGTCATCTCCCTCGCCAAACCCGAGCGAAAGCCTCTCTTTCTCGCCATATGTCTCCTCTTCGTCTCTTCCTCCGTCGCCATGACCGTCCCGCTCACCGTGGGTAAACTCATCGATTTCTTTTCTGCCGACAATCCCGTGAGTCCTCTCTCGTCTCGCTTCCTTGTCGGCCCTGACTCTGCACCATGACGGGACCACGCAGCACATACCGTATGGACTCTCCATCTACCAGGCGTCGGGCATACTCCTCGTGGCGTTTACCACCGGTGCAGCCTGTAACGCAGCCCGATCGTTCCTCATGCGCATGTCTGGTATGTCCTCGCCGTTCTCTCTCTTCACCCGCCATCGCGGACCGAATGGCTGACACGCTTGCGCATCGAGGTCAACGGATCGTTGCTCGGCTCCGCGAACGCACCTACGAAGCCGCACTCCGCCAAGAAGTCGAGTTTGTCGAGAAAGGCGAGGGCGACGTATTGAGTCGACTGAGCGCCGATTCAAGCATCGTCGGTGAAAGGTGCGTGACGACCTGCATGTATGCTGCGGTCGGCTGATGTATACGATACAGTGTCACGCAGAATCTCTCGGACGGGCTCCGGGCGGTCATCATGTCTTCTGTCGGACGTGCGTACATTTTGAGTTTTGGTGGGTGCGATGGCTCATGTACCATTACAGTCGGTTCCATGTTTTATCTCTCGCCAACGTTGACGTTTATGATGCTCGGCATCGTCCCACCGGTATCACTTGGTGCAGTAAGATTTCTCCGTATATGCATGCCTTGTACATGATTCATGGAGCTGCTCTCAGGTTTACTACGGTCGGTACCTCAAAAAGCTGTCCAACCAGTCCCAGGAAGCGGTAGGTGAAATGACCAAGGTCGCCCAAGAGTCCCTCTCGGCGCTTCGAACTGTCCAAGCCTTCAACGCCAATGCTCAAGAACAGGGTAAATTTCGCGATCGCATCAACCACGTCCTCGCCCTCGCGCGTAAAGAGGCTATTGCGTCGGGCATCTTTTTCGGCAGCACAGGCTGGAGTGGGAACATGACGATCCTCGGTCTGTTGGGATATGGTGCGTTGTGAGCTCCAGGCATAGATCATCCTGCTGATGATTGACTAGGTGGCACGCTCGTCTCGCAGGGAGCGATCACCGTCGGAGACCTGACCAGCTTGTTGCTCTACACGGCGTATGTCGGAAACGGATTGCAAATGCTCACGTATGTCACTTTCCTTGATCACTCTCTTTTTTGGCTAACCCGATCCGCCAGCGGATTTTTCGTGCGTGTTTTCCTACGAGACGCCATGCAATTCACGATATGCTCCACCTAGTCATCGATCATGCGAGGCATCGGTGCCGGTACTCGGATCTTTGAGCTCCTCGACCGCAAACCTGCAATCGCACCGAATCAAGGGATCGACCTTGACCCGTCGCGACGCGGCATCATCCGGTTCGAGAACGTCGGGTTCGAGTACCCGAGTCGGAAAGGCGTCCAGATTCTAGACGACTTTAACCTCGAGATTGGTGTTGGCGAGAACGTGGCCATCGTGTACGTTTTTGCGCGTGTGATTGTGATGACTGAATCAACGATGGCGTAGGGGCAAGAGCGGTGGAGGCAAGTCGTCGGTCCAGTCGCTCCTCCTTCGGTATTACGACCCCGTGCGTGGTAAAGTCACGTTTGACGGTCAAGGTACGTCCGTTTACGTTTGCGTGCGAGCGCGACTGGAAAAGGTCCGTAGACATTCGGGAATTCAACCCGAGCTCGTGGCGGAATATTATCGGCATCGTACCGCAGGTCCGTTTCTTCCCAAACTCTCTTGCCTTGCCCTTGTTCACGCTTCGTCTAGGACCCCGTCTTGTTCACGGGCACGATCGCATCCAACATTGCATTCGGCAACGCCACGGCGACGCGCGAAGACATTGAACACGCTGCGCGACTTGCCAACTGTGAATTCGTCTGGGGCATGCCCAAGGGGTTTGATACCGAAAGTGCGTGTCGACAACTTGTCCATGTATGTCTGACATGTTCACCCTGGGACAGTTGGCCGACAGAGCTTGAGCGGCGGTCAACGCCAGCGTCTCGCGATCGCGCGTGCGCTGCTGAAGCGGCCGGCGATCCTTGCGTTGGACGAAGCGACGAGCGCGCTGGACGCGTCGAGCGAACACCGGGTGAACGATGCGATTGACAAGATTTTGGCGCAGAGGCAGACGACGTGTGTGATTGTTGCGCATCGACTGTCGACGATTGCACGGGCGGAACGGATTGTGGTGCTCGAGGGTGCGTGCCTTTTGGCGGCGTTTAGGTGCAAGACTGATGGATGTGTTAGATGGCCGGATCACCGAATCGGGGTCGTATCGCGAGCTGGTCGGAAGGAAGGACTCGCGGTTCCGTGCCCTGATGGCGGCACAGCTGAGCGCTGCCGATGCGGGGATTGCATCATGACGCTAGACTCATCATCATCACCATTCATATTAGACGTATCTATTCCGCATTTGCAAGCAAGCTCAATCGAAAACAACCACAATCGTCCGGGGTGAAGGCGACTAGTATACATGCAGATTACACCAATGCTAATATAAGAGTAGTCGATGTCACCGGTATGTAGTCGAGTCCTTGAGACGCCATCGCTGCAGGGGGCCCCACCACCACAACGACGACCCCGCCGAGGCTTCCATTTTTTGTTCCGGATCGGCACCGCGGTAGCGCAGCTGCCCCTGTGGCACCGACTCCTGTACATCCTTCCATTCCTCGTCCTCTTCCTGGGGTATATGGGTCTCTAACTCCATCTCTTCGCGTCGCTCGCGTTCTACCTCGCGTATGCCAAAACTGCCCAGTCCCCAACCAACGACCTGCTTTCTGTACTCGGGATCCGCATTCCGGTCTTCTTCGCGGTGATAGACCTGATGGAGGCGCTCAGCGCGCTCGGTGGCTTGGATATGTGCCGCGGTGAGATGGGCATGTCGTAGGCGGGCAAACCACCGCTGGACCATCTGGACGGGTTGCATGAACGCGGACCAGCCCACCACGGTAGCCGTCGTCACGCTCGACCCGTCGTGTGACGGGGCGCGCGACACGTCCGCGGCAGACACATCAACCCTGTTGGTGGTGGGCTTGAATGCGCCGGTGACGCCCTTCCAGACTGATTTCGCCTTTTCACGTTGCTCCATGCGTCGCTGAGCGCGCAAGAGACGTTTTTGCTGACGCTTGTTCTCGCGCTGCAAGAGCTCTTCCACTTCGCGTACGCCCATGCCTGCACCGACCCACCACCACCATCCGAGGAAACTCTGCCAAAGGGTGACGGCCCACATGAGCTTGGGCATCCACGAGTATTGGTCTTGCCTGGGGATGTAGAGAAAGTTGAGCGAGGTGGAGATGAAGGCGAGGATGATAGCGCCTGCACCAAAGGCGGCTGTTCCGCCGTCGGTGCGCCAGGCTTGACGACGGTTGACGAGGAAGCCCCAGATGATGAGGAAGGCGGTGAAGAGGACGGAGAGGGCGGCGTTGCAGACGTTGCGCGTATCTTCTGCGATGTTGGCGACACTAGTGCCGAATACGAGGGGCAAGAGCTGCATGAGGGCAGATATGATGGCGAGGGGGCCTGATGATGGGACGTGAGAAGCCGGTCAACTAGAGAGAGACCGGGGGCACGCACCGAGAAGACCAAAGATGAGTCTGGCCTCGAGATCGGAGGGAAAGAGGAGGGTGAGGAAGTGGATGTGTGTGATCTGTAGGGGGTGAGAAAGGGAAGGGGAAGAAGGGGAAGACGGACCTGGACGACGACGGAGGTAGTGGCGTTCATGACGACCCATGTGGCCTTTTCTGAGGGCGACCAAATCTGCTGATAGAGGAGGGTGGGGTCAGTCGAGTTGGTGGTGCGGTTGGTGGCGGGCATTTCGACGGCGAGATAGCTGAGCATGTAGGGCCAGTGCTGGCTCTGCTGCACGGCAACGGAAAATATGACATAAATGGTGGCCGAGATGGATATGAGGAGGGTTGTGACGCCTGTGAGTTGGAGAATGTAGTTTGTGCGCGCGAGTGGCCAGTGATACTGTGCAGTGAAGACGAGGTGGAACAAGAGGACGGCGGCGAGGGTGAGAGTGATACCGGCGAGGAGGATCTGTACGGGGAGAGACTGGACAAAAGGGGGGCGAAATTTAAGGATGGGGTCCTGGGTGTAGGCGTTGTCCTGGGACTGGGCCATGGTGGCTTGGCCGAGAAAGAGGAGGAGCAGACATGCGTACCCGTTCATCATCCTTGTCAGCTTGGCACTACAAACCTTGGCCTTGGCATCTCACACGGCGGAACTTGAATTACCATGCCGTCGGCATCCCTCGCCGATCACTGTACTAGTACACCTCCCCACCGTGACCAAGTGAGACTGTGCTCCACGACAGACAAGTTTTTCATCACCCAATGCGAGCCTGACCGGCGGAGGCAGATGCGCTAGGTGTCCCCCACACGATACGTACCCGACTTATCGGCAAATAGTCCCTTGCCGAAGTCCATCTCTGAGACATTCTTTCTTTGATATGGAATCCCCCTCTACTGGAGCGCGATCCAGATCCGTTTACAGGCTGTGCCATCTGGTTCGACGGGCAAAGGTGCAACATCATGACGTGAGCAACGAGCTTCTATCTTCCCCTCACGGCTACCACACCGATCACGTGCCCCGCGCCCATCGTAGCTCGAAGAATGTCTTGGTCGCTTATCAGAGAGTTCCCGAATGGGACGAGTCAGCTCAACTCGTTGACATTGAGCTTGTCAAGTGTGATTAGACAGCCCAGATCTTTCATTCCCCTGATCATACGTGCGGCTGGTTGGAGCTTCAACGAAAGATGATACCTACCCGCCTGATGGTTCCACAGGCACGAAGAGAACGAAGCTGGTTTCAATGGAACCACGACGGTTCTTGAGGCAGTTCGCTTCGTTGCTTCAAGTTTAGCTTGCCAACGAGTGAAAGCGCATGATTCTGAGCTGTCTGTCGTTCGTATTTAACCCGTGGCAGGTAAAACTCATAAAAAGACCACCGCAATATCGCGTTTGCATCAGGCACGACGTTTAAGGCACTGAGGTACTGTCGCCATGCGGCACTGGCAGTTGGTGCCTAGAGTTCAAACCCCATTGCAACCGCACATGTTCGGGCCCCGGACTTACCACCTTTGGCCTCCCCGTCACCTATACATAACACCATGAACACCGGCAATTCAACTTTGAGTCAACCATAGCGTATGTCCGCCGACCATCTCATCGGGAATCTGCTCAACATGGTCATGGTAGGACGCAAACGATCACTATCAATGGTGGGGTTGCAACGGTGAATCCTCTGGTACACGCGAGTTAACTTTCTTTTAGACATCGAGCTTCGCACTCAAGCTCGGCGCAAGCTGCTGGTTGCGAGGCAATACTACATCGAATTTTCCGTAGGCGATGTCTCGCGATCGACGAACCGCGCAAAGGAGGCAAAGAATCGCACCTCTTGGGACAATGTATTCTATTTGTGGTACTCGCCCATCGTTTTATGCAGTGAAATTGAATATTGTCAGTGATACGGGGGATCCTTCCATCCTCCTCGTAAAGGTTTACCAAAGACATCGCATCGGAAAGGACGAAGTGGTCGAAAGTCTTACTGATACGATCGGAGGGATTTTGGAAAAATTGAGGAACGGAGGCACGAAGATACGATGTGCGAGGTGTTCCACTAACGCGAGCTCTCCGATCAATGTGTGTAAGCACGCCGGCTTACCTAGGACCCGTAACTAGTACATATACCGTCCGCAATACTGAACGATATCCGTTCAGTATTCTACCTTTTGGTGTAACGGCTATGCGTGCGGCGGTTCGAAGACGCTCTTCGCATGGATACATCCAATGGCTCCGATCTCTCGGCTATTACGATCAAGTTTGCACTAGCTGCTCAGCTAAGCAGGGACGCGAACGCGAACGATCATCAAGCTGCAAACGCTGTCACAGCGGCGGCTGAGCCTGTCAACCGCTCGGTTCCACTCCCATGGTTGTGGGGCTCTCGGGCTCGGTGGTTGATACTAGCACGAACGTCGTGACTAACGTACAGACATTCGACACTACATGGAGCATTTTGTTGCAAGGAATGGAGCTCTTTAACAAGATCGTGACCGCCATCGCACAGGTGTGTGGTACTCAACGTTAACATCGTCACGTTCTAATGCCACGCAGGTTCACTCATATACGTCGCTGGCGTGGTCCGTTATATCAGCTGCAAACCAGGTCTGCCTGTTCCACTATATTTGTCTATCGCCGATCGCTGACGGCGATTAGTACGGGTGCTCATTAACCAGAAGAATCGCGACGATCAGATCATTCGCTAAGCTGGCATGATGAGCGAGGTCTTCGCATTCGTCCACGGCGCCGAGCCTCTGAAGGCAATCAAGGCGCATATCAAAACTATCACACTTCTGATCCAGCAAGTGACGGAGTGCGGGTACTTCATCGCCGAATACGCCAAACGCAAAGACTTTTGTCAGTGACCCCCGACGCCATGGTGCCCATCTCTGATGTTCGCATCTAGGGGTTCGAACGGCAAAACACCCGATCTCAGATATTGATACAAGAATCGCTGAGTACGGGAACAAGTTTCGAGAACTGAAAATCGGACTCGTCGAGGGAGTTACCGTGCAGACAGGGGTCACCGTCATTCGTATGATGAATGTCGTGAACCACATCGGTAAGTCGGCCATCTTGTAACTACCCTCAGATGTTCATGGATCTACATGTAGCGGAATCCATCGACCTGAATGATATGCTATATGCACTCGGTACTAAGTACGCGCAAGAAAAGGGATGCCTTCCAGGCACGCGCGAGTCCTTTCTTGGCGATATTTGCGACGCTCTCAACAACCCGGACGAAGGTGCACCGCGAGTGTACCTACTTATCGGCGTCGCTGGATCTGGGAAGTCGGCGGTGGTTCACTCGATCGCTCAGTTATATGACGGCCAAAAGCGGCTTGGCTCCTTTTCCAGTACCAACGTTACGAGGCGGAATTCGCAAATTCGTTTCGGTACCATCGCGCGCGACCTCCTCGATCACGATCCCCAATTCAAGACTGCCCTCTGGGGGATCGTGAAAGAGAATTGAGCGCTTCGGACGTCACAGTCGCCCTTTGAGCAAGTCGAAAGACTCATCGTCGAACCCAGAAGGGACATTGATGCCATCGGGCCGTTAGTTGTTGTCATTGGCGCCCTCGACGAAAGTGGCGATCATGTTAGTCGCCGACAAAATCGCCAATAATTCCCTTCCAAGCAATCTTCGCTTCCTCATTACCGCTCGTCCAGAAGATGATACTCTCACCGCGCTTCCGCCTGGCCCTCAGATCGTCCGAAAACAAATGGGTGACATCCCCGAGCATATTATCGATGGAGACATCGAGAGATTCATCCGTCACTCGCTCCAACAATATACTGAGCTCGAATCTTCCTGGCCGAACGGGAGTGGTGTCGACTGCTCGTCCATCATTCCCAGCATCTCTTCCAGTGGGCCTCGACCGCTTGCAATTTCATCGAAGGAAAAGGTACCGTTGGACTCGATCCATCCGAGCGGCTTGACAAACTCTTACAGGCTGCCAAGACCGACGGCGGGCACTCGTTGAGTCACTTGTACAAGACCATCTTGCGTCATCTATTCACCTTGGACGATACTCGCGAGCGCTTCCGAACGGTCATGGCGATTGTGCTCGCGCTTAAGGAGCCATTGCCTCTCGCCTCCCTTTCTGCACTCATTGGCAAAGAGGTGAATGTTCGACCAATCATCAAACCCCACCGCCGCTCAAACTGCGCATCCAACCCTGACACGCAATACCTTGAGATACCTGTCCCCTGGTCCAGTAGTGTGGCCTATCAGGCAGCTGCAGACACAGCCCGACGCTGCTCGTCGCCAACCATGTTGAACCAACTCACTTGATGGACCCACCTCAATCTGGCCACCTAACACGGACGGATCCGCGAGCGCCAGTGGGGGTTGGAGACACCATTGGTAGGCCACGACCCCAAACATAGTGAGGGTCGGGATAAACGACGTCCGTAAAATCTCCCCCATAGTGGTTCCGCAAGGCATCAAGGTCTCGGATGGCGATGGCAAATAGGATTGGGATCGGGCCAACGGTCGCACCATAGTACTTGACTAAAGACGTTGATCGTCTCCACATACCATATCCAACAGTCTCTATGAACAACTTCAATGTGAGCTCCGCGTCGCCCAACTGCTTTGCACAGCCGAGTAGGAAAGATGGTTGGGGCATTGCATTCTACTTTTTTCGCCAGTCCGTCCTGGAGATCTGTTCAAAGAATCTATGACCCATCCATTTACCAATTAGTAACAATTGAAGTGTGCATACCGAAACGCCGATCCGAATGTACCGGGCCAATAATACAAATCCATTGCGTCAGTCTCCCCGACTTGTCGTCAAATACTCGTACAATATCGTATGGGGCTACCACTGGACAGAGAAATGACAACCCAACTCACATACGGCCAAAAAAAAAGATGGATACCTACAACACGATTGTCAAGGGTCCCACTGTTCAATGCTACTGCATTCGAGCCCTGTCGCTCGCAAAGAACTGCTCCCGTTATCCTTCGGTGCAGCACGCCCTCACGTAATAGTAATGGCCCGAGCATTACAGCGCATGAGCGATCCGAATGTCTGAATGGCGTCCGTGTCGAGCACACCACCAGATCAACTGCCGAGGCGGCATGCCCAGAACATGCGTCAAAAACGTGAGTGCAGAACGGGTGCCCTGCTCGACAAGTTCAGCGAGCACGCGGTGTCTGGGAGTCTATGAGGGAAGGAAGATAGGATGCGCTAAAATGACGCCGGTGGAGACTTGTCCAGCGTGAGTTTCCGAGCGTGGGTCTTACATTGAAGTTGATGGCATCCACAGGTACCTTGGTTTCTGCTCGACCGTTTAATTTGGAAAGGATGACCATAGATCCAAACATGATTCAGGCTGTTCAACCCTCGAGGACGAATGATGGACTAGCAACGCGTTTAGAGTGTGAAGTCTAGTACTTCACGGCAAGTTTGTGCAGTGTCAATGTGTCGCGAGTGCTGAGCGGGTCAGTCAAGGAAACGTAAAGTGTGCGCGCTACATCCACCTCCAAACGAAGTCGCCCGATTCTACAGGACTGACGAGGGTCAAGTCCGCTCTGCTTTCCCGGAACGAGACACAAGACAACCGTCGCCCGCCGACAGGGCGAGGAAACGTGGCGCGGAGACAACCGAGCATCCGTCTGCTGGCGAACATGCCTACAATGGCCGACAGAGTGCGTGTTGACATGGAAGGAGCATTCTTGGATGTATTCATCGTCGCTTCACTTTCCCCGCGCTCTCCAGCGTTCCCACTACCTGCTAAACCGTACCCACTCATCCCATGGTACCCAACTACCGCCGTCGACAAGGCTTCCTTCATGTCTCTCAAAGCCCCTGGGCCAAAGAGAACCTCGGCCGTCGGCAGGTTCGAGCGGTGGCCCAGCCTGAGTTTGCCGCGCGGCGGGCGGGAAACGGATGTTGTGAATTGATCGCCGCGTCTTTCCAGTTCGTTGAACGATGGATGCCTTCCCGTCTGCGCAGCTTGCGCTCGAGTTTTCATCCATCTTGTCGGCCGGTCTCCTTCTCGCTTTCCGCAGGGTTTTGAACTCATGTTACCGAGCCGGATAGCGCTCCGGCCACTGCCATTCTCATTCTCTTTCCGTCACCCCATTAACTTCCGTTGACTCACGCACCCGAATTGTTTATAATTACTTCTGCTCGTCTTCAGTGCGCCCATAATATTGCGGCGTTTACGTCCGCCTCTCCATTGGAATGCGGGCCTCGCCTGCACCGTGCCCGCCGTGCCGACATGGAGGGGTTGCATGTATTCATCACTCTCAAGCCACACACATCTAACGGCGTTGATTCTATCGCCCTCCGATTGCGGCCTCCACTCATCGAACACATCACCCTCCCCCTTCCCCCGCGCTTCTCAGCGTTCCCGCTACCGCCAAACTACAAATACCCATCTTGATCAATCTGATAACCCAACCGCCATCTCTGAACAAGTCCTATGATCATCAAACTTCTCATTTACAACGCCCGTCACAGTCCCCGGGCCAAATAGAGCACCATGTGCATGCAACTACTTATCTAATTCATGCTCAATTTGCGCTTGAAGCGCGATCTGCATCATATCGCCTTATTCGGGATCTGGAAGTTTTCCTCGACGCAAGTACATAATTCGTGTTCCTGGCGTCCTGTGAGTCTGAGAAGGTATGTATCTTGTTCCTAGTTCATGACCCTGCTTCTCATCTTCCTTTCCTCCTCCGGTTGCTCGGTGTCCTACTGTGGATCTTCTTTTTTCACGCATCTTACTATGCTATGACGATGGTACACTTCTGACATCCGGTTCCCAATGCTTCGCAAGGCGGTGCATGTTTCTTGCATTCGGTTTCATGGTCGGTTCGTCCACTATGCATCACTCATGTACAGTATGGGTTAGAATTCGACCTGTATATTGGAAGATGATTGTGTATGTGAGTCTGAGCTTGCGGACCGGGGCTAGCAGTGCACTGCTAAGTTGTGTCGGGAGCCCTGTACTAGGTCGGGGCTACGCGGAACTAGCGCCAAGCAACTAACTTGCTTCTCTGCCATTTGGTTCAGAAAGTGTATTTTGAAACTTCAATTCGTTCATTGTATTTATTAGCAACTCGGGAATCAATTCTGGCCAGCTCTATTCCAATTGGCGCACATACCGCATTGCATCCGCGGCTTATTCCGTTTTTGGCAGGGTCCTACGCTTAAGTACACCTACACCCAGTACTCTGGACGCCGCCTTCACATATAACACCATGAATCCAGCCAAACCGGCCCGACGTATCGCGTACGTTCGTCGATCATCCCATCTGGAATTTGCTGAACGTAGTCCTAGGGCGAAAACAGTCACTATCAAAGGTGGGGTTGCATCATTATATCTTCTACTGTATGCGAGCCAACTTTCTTTCAGACATCGAAGTTCGCACTCAAACGCGACGCAATCTGCCGATTGCAAGGCAATACTACATTGAATTTTCTGTAGGCGATACCTCGCGGTCGACGAACCATGTAAAGGAAGCAAAGAATCGTACCTTCTGGGACAATGTGTTCTATTTGTGGGTACTTGTCCTTGGTTTCATGGTAGACAACTAAATATCATCAGTGATGTGGACGATCATTCCATTCTCCTCGTAAAGGTTTACCAAAAACACCACATCGGAAAGGACGGACTGGTCGGAAGTATCACTGATACTATTGGCGGGGTGTTAGAAAAATTGAAGGATGGCGGTATGAAGATTTAGTGCATCACGTGTTCTACTGACGCGAGCTCTGTGATAAAAGTGCTCGAAGACACACTTGGCAAGGACGATGGATCCGATCTCTCTAGGATCACGATCAAGTTCGCATTGGCTGCCCAGTCACATGGGGACGTCAATGCAGACGATCATCAAGCTACAGACGCCGTCGCTGCAGCGACCGGAGCGTTCAACCCGTTCAGCTCCAACACCACAGCCGTCGATCTCTCGGATTTGGCGGTCGGTCTTGGTACAAAAGTCGCAACCGAGATACAAACATTCGAAACCACATGGGGCGTCTTGTTGCAGAGGATGGAGCTCTTTAATAAGATTGTGGCCGGTGTCGCAGAGGTATTTGATGCCTAGTCTCTCAACATCTCCACGGTCTAATACCGCATAGATACACCCATATACGTCGCTGGCCTGGTCTGTCATATCAGCTGCGGACCAGGTATATCTCTCGCCGGATGTTCGTACCATCCCTAATCGTTAACAATATTTCATACAGGTGCTTGTAAACCAGAAAAATCGCGACGACCACGTCATCCACTTAGCCGGCACGATGAGCGACGTCTTTGTATTTGTCCACGACGCAGAGCCTTTGAAGGCAATCAAGGCGCATATCACGACTATCACACTTCTGATCCAGCAGGTGACGGAGTGCGGGTACTTCATTGCCGAATACGCCAAACAAAAGAACTTTTGTTAGTCACCGATAACTTCGCAGTCACCATCACTGACCTCTGTCTAGGGATTCGGACGGCAAAGTACACAATCTCAGATATTGATACAAGGATCACTGATTACGAGAGCAAGTTCCGAGAACTGAAAACCGCTTTCGTGGAGGGAGTTGCAGTGCAGACAGGGGTCACCGTCATGCGTATGATGAACGTCATAAACCATACCGGTATGTCGGACGTCTTGTACCCGCAGACAGCCGTTCACGGACCTGGAACACAGCAGAATCCATCGATCTGAACGAGATGCCATATGCGTTCGGGGCTAGGTACGCGCAGGAAAAGGGATGCCTTCCAGGCACGCGCGAGTCCTTCCTCAGCGATATTTGTGACATTCTCAACAATCCGGAAGATAACGCCCCGCGAGTGTGCCTACTGATTGGCGCCGCTGGATCGGGCAAGTCGGCGGTGGCTCACTCGGTGGCTCGACTGTATGACGACCAAAAGCGGCTTGGCTCGTCGTATTGCTTCGCCGGCACTGACGTTGCAAGGCGAAATCCCCAAAATCTTTTCAGCACTGTCGCGCGCGACCTCTCCGATCACGATCCCCAATTCAAGGCTGCCCTCTGGGAGATCGTGAAGGAGGATCGAGCGCTTCGCACGTCCCAGTCACCCTTCGAGCAAGTAGAAAGACTTATCATTGGACCTGGAAAGGACCTCGATGCTATTGGGCCATTAGTCATTGTCATTGACGCCCTCGATGAGAGTGGCGATCGTGCTAGCCGCCGACAACTCCTCCGCGCCATCGCCGACAAAATTGCCAGCGACCCCCTTCCAAGTAACCTTCGCTTCCTTATCACTGCTCGCCCAGAAGATGATATCCTCACCGCTCTTCCTCCTGGCCCTCAGATCGTCCGTAAGCAAATGGGTGACATCCCCGAGCATATCATTGATGGAGACATCGAGAGATTCATCCGTCACTCGCTTCAACAATATACTGAGCTCGAATCTTCCTGGCCGAACGGGGAGTGGTGTCGACTGCTCGTCCATCATTCCCAGCATCTCTTCCAGTGGGCCTCGACCGCTTGCAACTTCATCGAAGGGGATGGTACTGTTGGACTCGATCCATCCGAGCGGTTTGACACGCTCTTGCAAGCTGCCAAAACCGACGGTGGGCACTCGCTCGATAACTTATACAAGACGATACTGGGTCAACTGTTCACCATGGACAATACTCGCGAGCGCTTTCGAATGGTCATGGCGATTGTGCTTGCGCTCAAAGAACCATTACCTCTCGCTTCCCTTTCCGCACTACTCGGCAAAGGCTTGAATATTCGTGCGATCATCAAACCCATGGGATCTTTGTTAGATGGAGTGTTTGATGAAGACAAACCCATCCGTCCGCTGCATACCTCGTTCCGCGACTTCTTACTGGACAGTACTCGCAGTTCGGTCGTCTTCCACGTTCACATCCAATCTCAGCATTCACTCTGCCTTGGACGAGCATTGCTCATGTGCATGCGAAATATGCTCAGATTCAACATCTGTGACCTCAAGGACTCTCGGGTTCTTAATACTGCCATTCATGATCTACCAGGTCGGGTGGCCAAGACCATTTCCCCTCACCTATCATACTCATGTAGATACTGGATGCACCACCTGCCAGATATTGAATGTACTCCAGACTTGTTGAATGAGGTTACTCTCTTCTTCAAGACCTTTCTCCCCTACTGGCTTGAAGTCATTAGCCTCCTTTCCCTCACCTCTCCATTGTCATCCATCCTATCTGCCCTAGAGACTTGCACCATTTTGAAACAGTGGGCCCAGGTAAGATCAAGGATGATGGTGAGTTGTGAGTACTAAAAGGATATTACTAGAACCAAGAGATTTCCATGGTTGCATCAGAGGCATCCCAATTCATCCAGGTGTTTGCTCCTGTCCTCAGAGAATCCACACCCCACATCTATTTATCTGCCATGTCCCAAACCCCATTGAGCTCTTCACTTTATGCACTCTGGCAGGCACACCTTCAAAAGCATGTCTCAGTCACCTCAGGAGATCCAACCAATTGGCCAGCAGAAGTCTGTACCTTGCAGGGGCACACAGATGGGGTCACCTCTGTTGCCTATTCACCCAATGGAACTCTGATTGCCTCTGGCTCTTGTGACAAAACCATCAGGATTTGGAATGCAACTACTGGTCAGTCTGTGGCAGGACCATCCCAGGGGCATACAAGCGATATCTACTCTGTTGGCTTCTCACCAGATGGCACTCACATTGTCACTGGTTCAAAGGATGAAACCATTTGTATATGGGATGCCACCACAGGTCAGTGTGTGGGAGCTCCATTCCAGGGTCACACAGATCTTGTCACTTCTGTTGCCTTTTCACCTGATGGGGTTCATATTGTCTCTGGCTCAAGGGATGGAACCATCTATGTGTGGAATGCAACCACTGGTCAGCCTGTGGCAGGTCCATTCCAGGGACACACAAGTTCAGTCAGGGCTGTTGCCTATTCACCTGATGGTGTCTTCATTGTTTCTGGCTCTTTGGACAAGACAATCAGGATTTGGAGTGCAACTGGAGAGTCTGTGGTAGGTCCATTCCAGGGGCACACAGATGTTGTCATGTCTGTTGCCTATTCACCTGATGGGCTACACATTGCCTCTGGCTCACAGGACAAGACCATTAGGGTTTGGGATGCAACAACTGGTCAAACTCTAGCAGATCCCTTCCAAGGGCACACAGATCCAGTCAGCTGTGTTGCCTATTCACCTAATGGCATCTACATTGTCTCTGGCTCTTGGGACAATACTATCAGAGTCTGGGATGCAATCACTGGTCAATCTGTGGCAGGTCCATTCCAGGGCCATACACAATTTGTCACCTCTGTTGCTTATTCACCTGATGGGTCCTACATTGTCTCTGGTGCTGGGGACCACACTGTCAGGATTTGGAATGCAGTTATAGGTCAACCTGTGAAAGGTCCTTCCTGGGGGCACATCAATAGTGTCAGTGCTGTTGCCTATTCACCTGATGGGACCTGCATTGTCTCTGGCTCTTGGGACAAGACCATTAGGATTTGGAATGCAACCACTGGCCAGCCCATGGTAGATCCACTTCAGGGACACACACATGCAGTCCAGTTTATTGCCTACTCACCTGATGGCACCCTCATTGCCTCTGGCTCTGAGGATGGGTCCATAATGGTCTGGAATGCCACCACTGGTCAAGCAACAACAGGCCCTTTCCAGGGGAAGACAACCATCTATGTACTCTGTTGCCTTTTCTCCTAATGGCACTCATATCATCTCTGGGACTGGAGACAATACCATAAGGGTGTGGGATGCAATTACTGGACAGTCTGTGGCAATTCTCCAAGGACACACAAATATTGTCAGCTCTGTTGCCTATTCACCTGATGGGACCCATATTGTCTCTGGCTCTTTGGATAACACCATTAGAATCTGGAATCCAATCACTGGACAGTCTGTGACAGGTCCATGTCATGGCCACACAGATGTTGTCATGTCTGTTGCCTATTCACCTGATGGAACTCATGTTGTTTCTGGCTCTGGAGACAAGACCATCAGAGTTTGGGATGCAATCACTGGTCAGTGTGTGGCAGGTCCATTCCAGGGGCACACAAATTGTATCTTCTCTGTTGCCTATTCACCTGATGGGACTCACATTGTCTCTGGCTCTTCTGACAAGACCATTTGTATTTGGAATGCAAGTACTGGTCAGCTTATAGCAGGTCCATTCCAAGGGCACTCAGATGTTGTCACATCTGTTGCTTATTCCCCTGATGGCAACTATATAGTCACTGGTTCCTATGATTGTTCCATCAAAGTATGGAGGGCTCAAGAACTTGTTTCTTTTAGTGATTTTTTGGAAAAGGATGGTTGGATTCAATCTTCTAATGGTACTTGCTTTGGTTGGATTGCTCCTTGGAACAGGAATGCCTTCCATCTTCTATTCATTCTTTAGTGATAGCATTGGATAGAATTCACCCAGTTGCCATTACTGATAATTCTTTGTTTGGGGAGTCTTGGACCTCTTGTTGGAACTGATTTCTTGGTACATTTTGCTACCTCTCACTATGCTTCTGGATACCTACTAAGACATGGGGAATGATAGCACTTGAATCTTTGCAGAGAATTGTATCACTTGATGAGTACAGGAAGGGTGCAGTGGAATGTGGACAACAGTGATCTTCTCAATACAACAACAGAATTGCTCATCCAACACAAAGGCTAAAGTATGACTACATCACTATGAAAGATACACTCACAATGTTCATGCCCAATGGAAACTAAGGTAACACCAAGATTGTACCCATGTCTCCCTGTCTCTCTTGTCCCTCCTCTCCCCACTGCTCATACCGCACATCCACCACCCTCACTGCCTCCCCCTCCTGCTCCTTCTCCCCCGACGCACCCAACGCACCCCCCTCCCCCCGCCGATGATCCATCACCTTTACACGCGGCACCTTGACATACCCACACTCGATCGGAATCACGTTCCACGTCACCCTCTCCTCCGCACCCGGCAACACCAACGGTAACCGTCCGCTCCTCAACCCAGCGACAACGAACCCGTCCGACGGCTGTGGGTCCAGCGTGACGCTGATCACCGCTGACCGGCTTGCATGGCGGTTCCGCACTGTGAGATGGATCGGGACGGGGGTGTGGAGTTGGGCGGTGGCGGGGACGCGGAGAAGCGCGACGAGGGATTCGCGTGGGGGGCGGAGAAGTGGGAGTGGGATGTGAGTGGTTGAAAGGGGACCGTAGCGCCCAGACGATATGATTCTAGATGCGGCGCGTGGTGAGAGGTGTGGTCACAAGTTGATAAATATGATCCATGCCTTTTCCATGTCAACACGTATTCCGCCGGTCCGAGTAGGACGTCATCGTCTTCTGTCGTGGCCAGTGCAACACGACAAACGTCGGAGAACTGATCTCCGGCGAGGTATTCTGCAAAAACTATCGTCAGAAACACTCAGTCGAGCCATCGTGGGTTACTAACCACCGGGAAATACCCCCCCTATGCCTGCCTCCAACGTCGTGTCGGCTACTCTCGCGTTCCGACTTTCCTACATACATCATTGGGTCAGCTACTCAACAAAGAACCTACATCCAGGAAACACGCACCACTTGGCGCAAGGCCACTTTCTCCACCTCCACTCCGCACGGTGCTGCACATTCCACCACCGTCGTTACCTCTGCCTCCGCGTCAACATATGCCTCCCAATTTTGGCCTTCCAAGACGGACAAGTCCGCGAGCGCGGGCGGGGGTTGGAGAGAACGCTGGTAGACCACGTCCTGACGCACCACGAACGCGCTCGAGGTCGGGATCAACAACGTCCGCAGGATCTCGCTCGCCTCGGGGTTCTGCGAGGCATCCACGGTCTCAGATGGCGATGGCGACCCGGCCTGGGATTGCGATGGGGATGAGGTCGCCGGTCGCAACATCGTGCTCGACTGAACAGACACGTCAATCGTCCGGTCCCCCGGCGCACCATTGCTCATCAACACCAACGTCTTGACGACCGAGACACCCGGCTTGACCGTCCCAAAGTGAACGCCCTTGATTAGTCCCGACGATTTCTGGCTGTCGAACGTGATGGATTGCACTGTCAGTGCGAGCGTGAGCGGGGAAACGTTTGGGTAAACTGGGAGAAAGGGACGGAAACGCACCCGCCTCGTCCACCTCGGTCGGTTGCAACAATACATCGACGACCACGTCCAGGATCCGATCGTCCGTATTGGTGATCTCGATCTCGATCGGATACGCCTCGTCTAGCAACGCTGGTTCATGATGGGAGAACGAGACCGACAATTGGTGTGGACGATGTCGAACGCTAACGAAAGTATATCACGGTTATGCATCGGAAGCAAGATGATCCAGCGCACTTACATCACGCTCGAGGTGTCGTCCCTCATTACGGGGATAAACGACACGGGTCGCACTGAACTCAACCAGCGAGGAGCAGCAAAACTCGATTCGCGCGACGCACATGGTTCGTGCGGTACCTCGATCGTCCAACTCCCTTCTCTCAGCGTCACCACAATATTCGAGATCTACACCATCGATCTGTTTATCTTGACTAAAAATAGATAGGAAAACACGTACGCTGAATACACCAGGCACATCCGAAGCGAACGTCCCCGCCAAGATGACCTGGTTCCCAGGTCGCCATCTCAAATGCTGCTTCACCTCGACCGGCTGTTCTCCCTGTACCTGACCCAGCGGCACGAGCCGCACTGGTTCGGGGTGTATGGACGCATCGTGGTGGATGATGATCGGCGCGTACCCTTCCGAGAACACGATCGAAATCAAGTGGATCGGGAGCTCAGAGATCATGGCATCCGCCGGCGCAGCCAGCGAGATTTGAAAGGCGGCCTCTTCCCCAACACGAACCTCGGGTCTCCAAAAGACCACTGAAGTGTTCACTATACAAGACGTTGATACCGTCCGCAAGGATGAGTGGCGCAATACGTACGAATTGGCTCAGACTCTTTGAGGTCGACGACCAAAATGTCGTCCATAGACGAAGGCACAGAGGTCTAACGCTCGAGGTTCAGTGGCATTTCCACGCAGGCAAATCGCATCCCACCTTTAGAAGTGTCAACAGATCGTCTTGCAATGTCCCCGGCTCGTCAACGTCGCCTATACCCACAATGGAACATTGGCAACAATGAATCCACGCATTCACGCACCATAGCCAATCATTTCTATCAACAACCTCACCGTCAGCTCTACGTCGCCCAACTTCTTTGCACACGCATACCAAGTGGGGAAGAGTGGACGGAGCATTGCATTCCACTTTTCGCGTCTGTACGTCTTGGCAATCCGTTCAAAAAACCTGCGTCCCATCCGTTTCACCCATCCATTCCCACCAAAAAACGAACATGCGCACCGAATTGCCAATTCAAATTTGCTAGACTGGTGATACGTCTCTGCGATGCGACATGCAATCCACAGTGTCAGTCTTCCCTGACTTGTCGAGGAGCTATACTTTTTGAATAGCTCGTACGATTTCGTATAAAGCTAGCAGAGTACGGAAGAAACGTCAACGCAACACACGCGTGATCGAAGAAGGGCGGATACCTCCAGCACGATCGTCAAGTGATCCACCTTTTTCTCGTTGGCATATCCAGGCGCCGCATTCACTCCCTGCGACGCGCTCTCGCTTGCCAAGAACCGCTCGCGTCTGGCTTCAGTACAGCGCGCGGCCATATAATAGTAATGGCCCGGATGTTGCAGCGCGTGGCTAGGATTCAATCCGAGCGTCCGAATGGCGTCCACGTCGAGTGATGCTCCAGTTGGACCGACCGCCGACGCAAGCGACGCACCCGATGCCCGTGTGAGTGGGGTGTGCGTTGGAAACGTGAGGGTAGAGCGAGAACCCTGCTCAAGAAGTTCTGCGAGCACGCGGTGTCTGGGAGTCCATGAGGGGAGCACCCATAGGATTGTGACAAGACTTACTGGCGTGCCATCCAGCTCCAATACTCGAATGTCTCCTCGCCAATTCCCCAACCACGTGAAAAGTCAGCGAAACGACGCATGTGGAGATTGTGATGCGATAACGCGAGCGCGTGCTCGTTGTTGTAGAGGTAAAGTTTCGTGATCTGAGGACATATATGCATTGTGCGACACGTCTTCCAGGGTGTGAACCTCACCTTGAAGTTGATGGTATCCGCAAGCACCTTTGCTTCTGCCCATCGTTTTGTTCGAGGAGGTAGGATGGCCGTAGAGCCAAACATGATCATCAGCGTTGTATATGCATCCTGGTAGTGTCTAGAAGATGGTGTCAGAGAAAGTAAAGTATGACGAACGCTCGACATACTTGAGCGCGACTTCGTCTTCACCTCTGAATTCCGCAAAGCACGCCATCTTGTATTCGTATCGGACCGTCCAACCCTCGGGGCGAAGTGGGCGCGGAACGGCAGCTCCGACAGGAATGAGAGGCGGCGGATTGTAAGACGACGTTTGTGAGTGTCGATTTCGCTTTCGACGGACTCGTTTGGAGTGTGAAGTGTAGTACTCCACGGCGGGCTCGTACAGCGCGTCTTGCAAGCTGAGAAAGTGAGACAAGGAGAGGTAAAAAGACCACTGTATATGCACCTTTGAACGAAGTCATCCAGTTCTGCCGAGCTGACGGGACTCAACACGAATAGCGCGGCCCTGGAATCGAGACCGCTTTGCTTTCGGAGATAAGACAGTCGACCGTCCAGCGAGGGATCATCTGACAGACGTCACGGGCTGACGGGGCGAGGAAAGGTAGTCGACGACATACCAAGCATCCTCCTACTGGCCAACAAGACGACGGTCAGTTTGATGCCTCGCTCGCTCGTGGTCTTCTTACGTTGCGCAATCTCGGCGCTGAGTTCTGTATCCCTTTTCCGTTCCTCCTCTGTACGACCGCGATCGTGCTCCACGTCAGGTGTGTCGAGCGGTGAGCGCGATGCCGTACTCGTCGCCTCGAACATGCGCAAGAAGAGGACGAACACGCTGGGGAGAAAGGCGGTGTGTTTGCGTATCCATATCGGTGCTATGAGGCCGTCTGGATAGAGTGGGGAGGAAGGTGTGAGCGGAGACAGGGGAGAGTGGGCAGATGCATAGGCGGGGTCTTCGGGAGAGACGAGTCTTCTTGGCGGAAAGCGGACGTTTTTCTCGACGAGGACCATTTGGAAGGACTTGTTTCGGTCTGGTGCCCATATAGAAGGACGGAGTTGGGAGTGGAGGACATCACGGAGACGAGAGACGAGGAGAACAAACGGGTCCTGATTCTTTGGGGGAGGCGGCGGGTTGTCTTGTGCGCCACCGAGACCGGCGACGAACATGACGGGCGCGAGTTGGGCCAACAGCTCGACGGGATACGAGTTCATCGCGATCAGTGCGACCTAGTCGTGGGAAAAAGCATCTCTGCTCCTTGGCTGACGTCATGGTCGACGTCTTTCGATTCACTCCTCATCACTCGACGGCGACATGACCACACAAGAAGACTGCACATGCCAGAGCAACTGCGGGTATGTTCCACAGCACGTCCTCTACCACTCACATCTGACCGTGCTCAGCGCCTGCGGCCCGTCTGGGACCGGATGCACCTGTCCCAAGGCAAAGTGTAACTGCCAGCAATGCGTGAACGCCCCTCACTCGCCCAAGGTACCTGTTTGCCATCCGTACCGCTGAGCTTGAGCTGATGCGGCGTATGTGCAGTGTGACTGCCGCGGTTCAGGTGAAAGTTGCGTCTGTACCGCAAAAGGCCAGGCGTGCACCTGCGAGTCCAAGTAGAAAGGGGGTAGAGACGAGAGCACAAGGCATCTTGTTCGCGTGTACGATATTCGACTATAACGCTTTTCTCGGATGAATGCGAGACTCGTTGGTGATTCAATGCATCGCGCTGGCACATGTCGAGTCGACTGACCATCCCACACTCATTACTTCAGCTGACCCATCGACTCATGCTTGGGCACCCAGTGATCACTCATGTCCACCATTGGCGCTCACTTGACATGGACGGACGCTTGGATTAAACCCAATCCATGCGCTGCACTGTACCGGAGAAAGACGCAAGCGAGAGTGCTTTGCAGGTACGCATGTGGCGCCTGTATATGCCAACGAGAAAATGGTAGCTCACCTGATATCCGTGTTGCAGGTATCTGTCCTTCTTCTTCGACATTGGGTTGACGTTGCTTTCACCCTGCTCTACACGAAATCGTATGAGCTGGTCAAAAAGTATAGTTCAGCGACAACGAGGTTGTTGTTGACAGAAATGATGCGTCCATGAGCGATTTCGTTGTCGGTCGTTGATCTTGTATGGGCGACATTGATGAGCCGGGGATGCTATCTGTTGACACTTTCCGAGTTGTGATACGATCCTGAACCGATTTGTACGTATCCGGATAGTCATCCTTGTGGTCGCTATTAACGCTTTGTATAGTGAACACTGTAAGGTCCGAGTTGGCGAAGAGGCCACCTTCTAAATTTCACTGGCAGCATTGGCGGATACCAGGCCGACCTCCCGATCCACTCGATTTCAACCTACTTCCCCAAAGTGTACATGCTGATCATCTCACATGTACAATCTCAATCACCTGAGTCGGGTACGGAGAGAATGCTGAGGTGAGGAAACGTTTGCAATGGTGACCGATGTGTATGGTGTATTCGGTGTACCCGTTTTTCTTGTACCCGTTCTTTCAGTCACAATGAACAGGTTATTGGTGTAGGTCTCGTGGTGGCACTGAAAGAAGGAAGTTGGGCGATCGAGGTACCACACGAGCCATGTACATCATGATCGCGCGAGTCGAGTTTTCCGTTCCTCGCTGGCTGAGTAGTGCAACTCTTGTCCCCATGTGGGACGACTATTCGAACATCGTGTGAGTGCGCTTGTACATCTTGCTTCCACTGGCAACGCATGCGCGTGGTACGCTCTTGTTCCTCGCTAGCATGCGACATTGTCCGCACCAATTGTCAATCCACCATGAATCGATGGATGAGGCATATCCATCCTTGTCGAGGTCACCAATACAGATGATTAGATGCTGGAGCCAGAACCAACATTATATGACTTGGGACATTGTCCATAGACACAAACTACAGCTCAAGAGCTCTGACATGGAAGATGAGACAAGATATACCTAACGCGGAGAGAGAATGAAGATTTGCTTGTGGGGGGTTGGATCCGGACGTGATAGACTGTACTACGACATCCATCAAGTAAAAAGTCACGAAAGGACGAGTGAAGTAGATGGATGGGCTGGTCTTCATCATGCACACCAGTGAGCAATGATCCGAGAGGCTTGATAATCGCTTGAAGCTCCAAATATCTGACAGAAAGAGCAGAAGATTGAGGCGAAGCAAGCGAGAAAGGCTCTCTGAGTGCGAGGACAGTGGCCATCACTCTTCGAAAGCGTTCTTGAGTAACTTCTGAGGCGAACAGCTGACTCAATATTGTGTGGTACAGATGATCCAACAAGCGATTGCCAGTGCTGTCAGCGTCAGCAGCCTGCAAGATTTTGTCAAGCCGTTGAGATGGATAGAGTCCATGCTCATGATCATGATACCCATTAATGAATTTACATGCAGCGGATGCCCACTGGAACAAATATTGAGACCGACTGACAAGGTCTTGACACTGCTCCTTGTCTGTAAAAAATCTGAAATCAAAATGTTGACGAAGCATGTGCTGGATAAACCTTTCAATATCTTTGTCAACAGTCTTCTGTGGAATGACGTCCATTACTTTGCGGACAATCCGAGGACCAGGCAGAAGTGCTGTAATGATATCCTCTTCAGCGCGAGCCGTGAAGAAAGCGAACATTAGCTGGTAGTGCATTCTCAGTAATTTTCTGAGAAACGACATCTAGAAGCTCATGGCGATTAGCTCGATCGCCACTTTCGTCGAGGGCGTCGATGACGATGACGATTGGCCCGGTAGGGCAGGGCTCCTTGCTAGGTTCAATGATGAACCGCTCGACTTGTTCCTTGGGCCACGATGATGTACGAAGCGATCGACTGCGTTTCACGACGCCCCAGAGGGCAGACCTGTACCAGGGATCGAGATTAGAGAGGTCACGCGCGATAGTGCTGAAAAGATTGTTTGGGTTACGGCTCGTGACATCAGCCCTATCGAAGAAGTATGATGAACCCAATCGTTCCATCTTGTTAAACATGCGAGCGATCGAGTGAGCCACCGCCGACTTGCTCGATCCAGCGACGCCAGCCAGAAAACACACTTGCGGGCCATCTTCGTCGGGATTGCCAAGAATTTGAGAGGTTTCGCAG
>JBBPRA010000033.1:0-94766 GCA_038092775.1 Boletus rubescentipes
TAACCTATCAGAATTGCCAGTTCCAACCAGGTGCAGAGGCAACAGTGAAGGGATGAACCAGTGAGGGAGAATACTCACTTGGTGCTTGATACTCTTGCAAGTAGATTGAGGAGCTATCACTCAATTGTAGGAGTTTAGAGCTTAGTATTTTGGGTCATAAGGACCCAGCTTATATACATCCAAAGTATTATTTGTACGAATGGATAAAACTATCAGTAAAGGGTGAGAGAGTCCCAGGAAAGAGCCCATGATGAAAGGAAGAGAACATATTGTGCAATAGTAGCACAATATGAGATCAGACATCAGTAAATTCCAAATCTTATGTACACTTATGTACAATGCTGTACAGATGTCACAGCATTATGGCAAGGTCCCCCCCTGTGCAGGGCACGTCACAGTGGCTACAGGCTGCACAGCTGATTAGTAATCCGTACACCACTGTGCCGCCATGTAAGTTCTGTAGAGTATAATACAAGTCCATAGATTTTTATACTGCTCACTCCTTCTCATGGTCCTGTTCACTCCAGCAATAGAAGAAACAGATATATATTTGTAACTAATAGAATATGTGGAATACATGGGTAGGAGTAAGGGTGAGGATGAGGAGAAGGCAAGGAGGGCAAGAGCGTGTCATTGTCGTCGCGCAAGGTGGCCTGGGATGAAGATACTGAGGAAGAGGGCAAGAGAGAGGGTGAGGGCGCATCATCACGCCATACGCGCTCATTGTTGTTGTTGCGTGAGGTGGCCTGTTGAGGACGAGGACGAGGGCATTCGCTGCAATGGTGGTATGGCCGGGACATGTCTTGTCGTTGTCGTTGATGTGGGGGCACGGTGGTGGTGGTGACATGTTGTCATTGTTGTCATTGTTGATTTGGTGGCAGAGGTGGTGCCACCCTGCCGTTGTCATTGTCGTTGTTGATGTGGGGGTGTGGTGGTGATGGTGATGCGGCGTCATCATCATCGTTGATTTGATGGCATAAGTGGTGCCACCGTGCCATCGTCATCACCGTTGATGCAGTGATGGTGGTGGTGGTGACATGGCGTCATCGTTGTCATCGTCATTTTGGTGGCATAGGTAGTGCCACCATGTGGTTGTCGCTGTTGACACAGTGGTGGTGATGGTGGTGGTGACATGGTGTCGTCATCGTTGTTGTTGTTTTGGCGGCATAGGTAGTGCCACCGTTGCGTCATCGTCATTGTTGACGTGGGGGTGTGGTGGTGGTGGTGGTGGTGGTAGTGGTGACACGGCGTCGTCATCGTTGTCGTCATCTCGCGATGGTGGTAGCATGGCCTGGGGCACGTCGACATCGTCGTGGCTCGTGCTACCGTGGCGGCACGGGCTCCACGTCGTCGTTGGGCTGTGATGGTGGCGTCATGCTGCAGTGGTGATACGGCCCGGGGCACGTCACTGTCGTCGTGATGTCACGTCGTAAACAGGGAGGGCCCAGGGGTGCGGTGGTGGGCATGACCAGAATGTTGTTGTTGTTGTTGTTGTCGCTGTCGCATTGTGGTGGTGGTACGGCCCGGAGCACATTGTCGTCACAAGGTGGGAGATCTGGGTCAGGGCATGTTGTCGCCACATCGTTGCACAAAGGCGACTCGGGGCACGTCCTCATCACATCTGTCACATTGTTGCCTTGTTGGGATAGGGTGTGGTAGCAGTGCTCGTCGTCAGTATCAGTAGACTGCGTCAAGTCCAACATAGTCACGTGACAGACATCACGCCGATATTCGCAAAAATTTCACCAAGTCCTCGTGGATTAGTGAATGTGGGGCTACATTTCATTCTGCTTTCTGCTACTGATTAAAAAATGTATTCTACACATTTTCATTATGTAGTTTACATGTATTATCTGCGCATTTTTAGTATTTGGGTATTTACCATTGCTACTAGTAATACAAGAGTTTGTCCATGTTCTGTATCATGTGTCAGTGTGCTGGTGTGATGCGCTGTGATGTGACTATGCCACTGTAGGACATGTTGGCTGTGTCAGTGTGCCTATGTGACATGCTGTAATGTGCTGTTACTGCTGTAATATACTATAATTTATTGTAAGCCTGTGGGAACCTGTCCCTAAATCAGTGATTTGCTGATGGAATGGTAAGTAATCGCACTAGATTGTAAGTATATGGTGCAAGATAATGAAATATGACATCATTGATAAGAATAGAATATGATGTCATAATAATCACCAAAGAATGGTATGAAATGGTACCATAATGGTGTGACTGACCTAATCATGTCAGTCACGCTAATGACTATAGTGACTGACTAATGTCAGTCATGCTTATCCTAATAAGTATAGGAGAAATATATCTAATGAATGTCAGTCACGCTCATTAGTGTCAGTCATGACACTGTAGTAAGTAATAAGCATGAAGAGTGAACTAGACATTACTATGTCAATTTTCAACACATCACACTCTCTTCTATAGAAGCAGAATATGTTGGCATGACAGAAGCATCCAAGCAGATCTCTTGGATTTGGAATCTCCTATCTGAAATGAGATTCAATATCAAATCTATACTGCTTCTAGTCGACAATCAAGGTGCCATGTTTCTTACTTCAAACCCTGCTCAGGAAGGACACACTAAACATATAGAGATTCTGGAACATTATATCCGTGAATGTGTCCAAAAAGAAAAGGTCAAACTTTTCTATATTCCTACTAATGAGCAGAGAGCAGATATCTTCACAAAGAATCTGACTTGGCAGCATTTTGAGGAGAATAGGAAGTCACTATCGCTCTCAAGATATACATCATGAATAGCGAGGTGGAGTGTTGGAAATTGACATAGTAATGTCTAGTTCACTCTTCATGCTTATTACTTACTATAGTGTCATGACTGACACTAATGAGCGTGACTGACATTCATTAGATATATTTCTCCTATACTTATTAGGATAAGTGTGACTGACATGATTAGGTCAGTTACACCATTATGGTACCATTTCATACCATTCTTTGGTGATCATTACAACACCATATTCTATTCTTATTAATGATGTCATGTTTCATTATCTCACACCATATACTTACAATCTAGTGCAATTACTTACCATTCTGATCTCATATTGTGCTACTATTGCACAATATGTTCTCTTCCTTTCATCATGGGCTCTTTTCTGGGACTCTTTCGCCCTTTACTGATAGTTTCATCTACTCATACAAACAATACTTTGGATGTATATAAGCTGGGTCCTTATGACCCAAAATACTAAGCTCTCAACTCCTACAATTGAGTGATAGCTCCTCAATCTACTTGCAAGAGTATCAAGCACCAAGTAAGTATTCTCCCTCACTGGTTCATCCCTTCACTGTTGCCTCTGCACCTGGTCGGAACTAGCAATTCTGATAGGTATGATCCATCCCGTTTTCAGATGTCCATCAATAAACTCTTTACAGGTTTGCAGCTTGGCTGGGTTAAGTGGATAGATCTTGGCAATACGGGGGGTGAATGTTGGTTGAAGGTTGATGGTGTGGTCGTAATGGCGATGAGGTGGTAATTTGATGTGGGTTTGTTCCGAGAATATGTCTGAGAAGTCAGTACACCAGTCAGGCACAGGAGTCTCTGAGGGTGTGCTTTGTTGGGTGATCTGGGTGGAGATGGTAATCTTGTTAATGGACTTGTTCTCTCTCCACAGCTCGCGTTTCCTGAGGCATTTGTTGATCTTAGTATCAGCATCAATGCCTAGCCAGTGTACAAGATATCGTTGAGGTACTGTGGTAGTTTCAGTTACAAGGGGGTTTTTGGGTAATGTTATCATGTTTCTCTTCCAGTCAATGGTGGGGTTCCATTTCTTCAGCCAGGGCATCCCTAGGAGGATTTGTCATCATCTGAGACTGAGAACCATGAGTTTGAGTTTTTCTGTTCTTTCTTTGAACAGAATATCAGTGTGGGCTTTCCATTGGATGGTTCCTTTGGTGTTAGCAGTTCCATCGATGTTATTGGCGATGATGGGTTTAGGAAGTTTCTCTAGGGGTAACTCGAGGAGGCATAGGAGACTGATGTCAATGAAATTTCCGGTTGCCCCACAGTTGACAAGGGCAGTGGTTTCAACGATTTGTGTTCCATTAGATAGCTTGATGGGAATACACATGGTCCTTTCATTAGGAAGAGCTGTTATTACATGGTTCACAATATGGGAAGAGTACATTGACAGTTCTTCCCAAGCTAAAAATCCTTAAGTTCTACAGATGCAGATGCTACGTTCTCCAGGGGGTCTTCATAGCATAGTTTCAGGGTTTGGAGGACTTTGGCTTCGTCCTTCCCCTGTGTCTTCAAGGTTTGAACATACACTTCGATGGCAGAGACCAGGGGGGGAGTGGGATTGGTGTTGGGCTGGGGTGTGGGGTTCGTGGGGTTGGAAGTATTGGTGGTGCGAATGTTCTGAGGGCGAGGGGTGGACTGGTTGTGTTGACTGGCACTGTGTCCAGGCTTTCAGTATCTGAAGCACAGTTTCTCCCTGATACAGCAAGCTCGTTCTGCTGGGGTTAACTTGGTCAAGGAGATGGCATCAACATCCATGGCATTTGGGTCATGAGGGGGGAGATTTCTGGACATAAAGAAGGATGGGTTTCCCTTTCTCCCTCTGATGGCTGCAATGTGCATCTTCTGCACATGGAAGGTCTTGGCTTTCTCAATCCATTCATGTAACATGGTAGGGATGGTGGACATGGAGAGAATCATGGTGGCGATTTGTTGGTCAATCCTGAGGGAGAAGTGATCAATGAGGGTGGTCTTGTCTGAGATCCCTGCTTTGGCAGCAAGGTTCTGGAAGTTGGTGATGAATTTCTGGAAACTATCATTGAAGGTCCTGTCTTCCTCTCAGAAGGTCCTTTGGGCGAGTTTAGTGAGGTTGGAGCGGGCGGTGGCTTTGATGTCAAAGGGGTAGAAGGTGGTTTCAAAGTTTTTGGTGAATTTATCAAAGGTCTTTTCCTTGGTGTCAATGGTGGCATTGGACATTCTGTTGTACCACATCTCAGAGAAGTCAATGCCTCTACCCTTACTCATCTTGTTCAGGGTAGTCATCATTTTAATTTCATTGGTGGAGTAGAGTTTGGAGTTGATAGTGAAGTAGGCCCTCATGGCCTTGATCCAGCACGTGAAGTCTGTGGGATCACCAGAGAAGTCAGCAGGGAGGGCTGCTTTAAACTCGGGGGTGGAAGACGACATTGGGGTGGGTGGTCTGGGGGGTACTGGGTTACTGGGGGTGGATTGTCTCCTGATGCCAAAGGGTCAGGTGGGTACTGTGGGTGTAAACAACATGGGTATGAGGCTGGGGTTGAGGGGTTGGTTTTCCTTGTCACTAGAGTCTGGATGGGCAGAGAAGCCCCTTCGGGTGTTACGGTGGGAAATGTCTAACGGGGTGATGTCCTACTCCTGGATAGGAGGGACAGATGGACACTCTTGATCTTTTGTTACACTAGCGTCGCAGACAGTCAAGAAGAAAGAGCTAAGAGTTCTTCAAAGTAGGATGTAGACTTGTAGAGACAAGCAGAGATAAAAGAGCAAAGAGTCCTTCAAAGTAGGACGTAGACTTATAGAAATGATCAAGAGCTTGGTGAGCTCTGATGTGACAAGGTGGACTAAGGGCAAAGGCTGGTTAGGCCTTGGAACAAGTGACTCAAGACAGAAGAGATATGACATGTGTATTGCACAGATCAAGAGTACAGAATAAGTACAAGTATGTGGACTTATATACTCCAGAAGAGATCTGCTGAATAAGCGAAAGAACATGGCAGAATGAGGTAGAACATTCCGCTGAGTAAGAACAGAAGGTCATGGAACATCATGGAAAGAAGGATGAGTAAGAGGAGTACGTAGCAGATACAAGAGAATTGGCTGGAGAAGTAATCATTCATGACTAAGAAGAGATAAGCAAAGAGTACCCCCTGTCTGGTAGTAGTACAAGGAATGGCATAGGGGTTAAAGGGTGCATACGGTGAATGTGAGGGGTCCCAGGATAAGAAGATAGTGATGGTAAGTGTAACAAAGGGATCCCGGGAAAGGAGACATAGCATGAAAAGAAGTGACAAGGAAAAGAGCACTACCCAACAAGAGAATTGTAATATGAGGATGGAGGGGCTTGAAGTTGGGAGGAGAGAAAGATGTGGGATGGAGAATATGAGGTGAAGTATCATCTCCTTGAATTCCCGTAGGGAGACAGAACTGGGCTTTGGGAGAGCCCAGAGATGTTGGAGTCTAGAAAGAGTGGATGTGTTGATACTGTGGAGTCTCTGTGTGCACAGTGGAAGTCAACACAACTTCAAGCTATGCAGAGGTGTATGATGATGGAGTTAGTCTGACTCCTCATGTCTGGACTAGTGACTGGAGTTGCTTGTGCAGCATGAGCTTGGGAAGCACAAGAAGAGGACTTGGGGTAGTCCTGAGCCTGATGTCCTGGGCATCCACAGAACATGCAGAGGCATAGGTCGAACTGTCTTTGATGCTTGATGGTGGTGAGTTTGCCATTCTCACCGATGGGAGATAATAATTCAGAGGGTTCAGGACTGGACTCAATGTAGTCCTCAGAGGTGTCAGATTCCTCAGCCTTGGAGGAGGCCTTGAAGTTGGAGATAGAGGTGGGGTCTGATTCAGGTATGGATGTGGAGATGGCAGAGAGCTGTGATGGGGGCAGAGTGGGTCTGGAGTGATGGACAGAGTGGTTGAGTTCAGACTGGTGCTCCCAATAGGGAGCGTCAATTGCTTGGGTGAGGTAGCAGAGTTCAGAGAGGATAGGTGGTTTGCCCACACATGAAATCTCATCCTTGATTTGGTCTGGGAGACTGTTGTAGAAAATGCTCTGAAGAGCACCTTCTCCATAGCCTCGGACCTGACATGCCAAGTGGTTGAACTCAACTACATACTTGTTGACCTGTTGACCAGTTTTCATGGACAGATCTCAGAGTTCGTGCTCCACATCTCCAACTGGATTGTGAGGACCAAAATTCACTTGGAGTTCTAGCATGAACTCTGCATAACTGTCCATCCAGAGGGGATGGGAGGTGGAGGTAGCAGAGGTGAGGAGGTCCAGTTCAAACCATTCAAGTGCGATGCCCTTGAGGTAGGACTGCGCAAAGGTGACTTTGGCACAGTCCATCTGAAATGCCCTGGGGCAATCAGAGAAGTTCAATTTGCATTGGACCAGGAAGGCCTGGAGTTTGCAAGGGTTGGCACCATCGAACTGATCAGGTTTGTGGATTTTGGTTTGGGGAACAGAGACAGAGGAAAAATGACAAGTGGAATGGGCAAGGCATTGGATGGCATATGCAAGTTGCGCCATGGGATCCTGAGGGATTTGCTTGTTCATGAGGTCTGGGTTATCATTCTTGGAGTCTAGATTGTCAGAGGAGTCACCTCCATCAGAGCTCAGAGCTCCTGGAGTGTGACTGGGAGGGGTACAGAAAGGGTGCTCTTGATGAGCAGAGTGAGCACTGGAGCGACTGTGGAGTTCCTCTGAAGGGTGTGATGA
Organism: Boletus rubescentipes; assembly: GCA_038092775.1. NCBI lineage: Eukaryota > Fungi > Basidiomycota > Agaricomycetes > Boletales > Boletaceae > Boletus > Boletus rubescentipes. The sequence goes on from JBBPRA010000033.1 coordinate 7,479, forward strand.
CCTCAGAGATGCTGTGCTACCAGCATGCTCAGAAGTGGAGGTGAAGGGTTGATGTGCAGAGAATCCTCTGAATCTTTGATGACTTCAGGAGTTTGTTGACAACTCATGAGGGCACTGAGGGAAAGTTGTTGGGCAGATGCGGATTGCAAGATAGATGTGCCAGAGGCATGATTCTGAGAACAGGAGTGAGAAAACATGTTGCAGTATGATGTTTTGCAATTGTCAGCTTCATTATACTGTTACAGTCCAGGTTCCTTCAGGCTTAACTTCAGAACTCCAGAGTTGTTGCAGGAAAATGGAGCATTGGGTTCAGCTCATGTGCTGCCCCCTTGCTAGGTTGTTGCTCTGGATTTCAGTCAGAGGTCAGAGGTTGGATGTGCAGAGGTCAAGGAATGTAAGAGTAGTCACTAGGACTTCAGAGATTACAAATTGAGGAAGACTAAATTGATAACAAAGCTAAGGAGTACAGGAGTTGTACTACAAGTTTATATATGAGAAGGGAGTACATAGGATTCATAATGGAACAATGAAGATTACTAAAGGTCTGGAGAACGGATAACTAGATACCAGGGCTGTGCACTGGATACTTGGAGGCTGGAGCAGTGCACACAGCCTAGCACTGGATCAGAGCTATGTACAAAGCAAGAACTAGTACAGATGTAGACAAAGAGAAATGGAGAGGCAAGGAGAGGAACGTAGCAGAGGTCTGGAGATCTGGAATAGTGTTCTGAGTGGGAACACTCCAGAGTTTGTGTCTAGAGAACACAGAGTTGGGCCAGAGGACTGGAGATGGCTAGGAGGGTGAATGGGATATGACACTATGTTCCTGAATAAAACTCCTACGGATTAAGTACGGCACTATAAAGATTAGTTGTATTTAATTACCCAACTACTTACTTTTTTGCATTTTTACAAATCATGTATATACAGAATGACGTATGGATATAAAATACATGATAATATGCTTTTTAGACTTAAACATGTGTTCAGAATATTTCCAGATGTGCTGTGGAAGCTATAATGTTATGTTTTTCAAAGTCTCCTAAGTTTCCAATTCATTTCCCACACCCTTGTTATATTCATTATGTCTCTCCCTGCTTCAATTCTTCATAAATCCCATTGGAACAATGTATGGTAATGGGGGCATATGTATACTACAATACTAGATAGTTGCCCTGATTATATATGTCATATAACATTTTCTATATCCCTATCATACAGAAAAAAGAAAAAGCAAACTAGGAGAGTTCATGGTGCTTTGGAAGGGATATGGTATGGTGGAATTGAAGCATATACATACTGGATGAACTGTAATACACTATCAGGGCTACCCAGCCACAGGTACAAGTTTCTAGGATCAAAAAGGGGCCAGGAGGAGAATGTGACATAAGCTTGCTAGATGTTATCCCAGATACCTGTACTAATGATATGTTGTAGATATATATGAGAGATATCTGGATATATAGTTTGAAAGCACATATCTACTGTATGTCAAAAAAGCGAATATGTTTTTGTTTTACCCCTATTGTGATATATGCCTTATAAGGCCATTAAATTCATCAGGTAAGCGGTGTAAATAATCTATTGTGGTATAAAGGTTATGTGCCTACATTCAGTACATAGATATAGCCAGGGGAAGCAGCAGAAAGGAGCAAAAAAGCGGTTATAACATGTATTAAAGAAGATTCCAAATTAGGATATGTTGTGGGAGTAGTGGCTGTTTATGGCCATTGCCCCTGGTGATAAGGATAAGATAAGATCACAAAAAGCGGCTGTGTTCTTGTGACACAGAGCATTTTAGAGATTGCAAAGTAATACACTAGACTCCTTACATAATCTCAAAAATGCACAGGGTCTTGCAAAACTAACTATAAGTTAAAACTACAGTAAAACCTGCAAAATATGCTAGCAGTAATTACCAGAAATGTTGCAATAAAGTGTCAGGATCTAGTGTGCACTTAGCATTAATAGTTTCTTGTAACCTATGAAAATGCATGCGCAACTAGTACCAATCATCAGTGAAGGGGCTAATTCAAATACAACATTGGGTCAGGTTAGTCAGTACACTTTAAAGTTCAGCCTGAGGTAGGTAAGCGCTTTAGAGACAAGTTGCAATCATTAGATGCCGACACTTGCCCAGGACAGACAAATCGATCCATTTAGTACAGTACCCACCTCTGGCGATTGCCATCATGATCACTATGGTGCTTTGGGTCACCCTCAACACCTCTCAATGCCTCCTGCTTATCCTCATGGCTCCCAGTCACTGTGACATCATCTGGTGCAACAATTTTGTCACCTAGGTAGTGGTGGTGGCATGACCTGGGGCATGTTGTTGTTGGCTCACTGTGGCAGCAGCACAGCCTGGGGCATGTTGTTATTGTTGTTGTAATTCACGCTACATGGCAGCATAGGCTTCATGTTGTTGTTGGGCCACAATGGTGGCATCCAGTGGTGGTATGGCCTGGGGCACATTGTTGTTGTGACATCATGTCATAGACAGAGGAGGGTTCAGTGGTATGGTGGTGATTTGCTGATGTGGTCCCCAACTCCCATGGGGGAGGGTTTTCTCTGCAGCAAATGTACCAGTCCCTGCAAAGGGACATACAGGAAATTGTTACTATATAAGTAAAAGATTATTTGTCCTTGTTTCATTGCTTTTTTTATTAATAATAACATTCACATTGCAACAACACAGCCGCTTTTTGTGATCTTATCTTATCCTTATCACCAGGGGCAATGGCAATAAACAGCCACTACTCCCACAACATATCCTAATTTGGAATCTCCTTTAATACATGTTCTGACCGCTTTTTTGCTCCTCTCTGCTGCTCTCCCTGGCTATATCTATGTACTGAGTGATAACTTTTGTACAACAATAGATTATTTACACCACTTAGTTGATGAATTGAATGACCCTATAAGGCATATATCACAATAGAGGGTAAAACAATAACATATTCGCTTTTTTGATATACAGTAGATAAGTGCTTTCAGACTATATATCCAGATACCTCTCATATTTATCTACAACATATCATTAGTACAGACATCTGGGATAACATCTAGCAAACTTATGTCACATTCTCCTCCTGGCCCCTTTTTGATCCTAGAAACTTGTACCTTTGGGTGGGTAGCCTTGATAGTATATTATAGTTCATCCAGTATGTATATGCCTCAATTCTACCATACCATATCCCTTTCAAAGCACTGTGAACTCTCTTAGTTTGCTATTTCTTTTTCTTGTATGATAGGGATATAGAAAATGTCATAAAACATATATAATCAGGGCAGCTATCTAGTTATGTAGTATACATATGCCCCCATTACTGTATATTGTTCTGATGGGATTTATGAAGAATTGAAGCAGGGGGAGACATAATAAACATAACAAAAGCATGAAAAATGGATTGGAAACTTAGGAGACTTTGAAAAACATACAGTACAGTAACATTGTAGCTTTCATGGTACATCTGGGAGTATTTTGAGAAGTTGAATGTATGGATAGTATTGTAGATTGTATTTATATACAACTCTTGAAGCTCAAATGTAAGTTCTGTCTATGTTCCTGAATAAAACTCTTAGGTCTTGTCCACTTAGCACAACAGGGACTTTGGCTAGCTGTTAGTTTGACCAAGCTCTGTATGATTTCCCTATTTAGCTGGTCACATAATGTACCTCCAAGATTCACCAGCCAGTAGCACTGAGATCAACCAAGAATGTCAGTGTGCATACTGGCAGCCTACTCAATGCCCCCCCCAATACTTCCCTACTGAATCATGATGTGTATAGGGGGAAGTCGTTCATCTTCATCCTTGGGGAGGTGTTATGATTTCCTCTTTTCCTTTCCTTTCTTTGCTTTACTTCTTTACAAGTCTCACCATTTGGGCCCTGCCTGACTCATCTTTGCTTATCTCATATGTTCCTCAACCTTCTACCATTTTCTCTTACTTACTCATCCATTGTTCTACAACCTTCCTTCATGTTCTTTCACTTGTATTACTAATATCTTCTACATTCTTCTTCTTTCTATGCTGTTCTCTTGATTATGTCATGGGCTCTAGGCCTGGCTATATAAACCCTTGAAATAGCCCATGTATTCCTTAGCTTAACCTACCTAGGAATACACCTCATCTTCACTGCTCTTTTTGCCTCTATAAGTCTCTGCCCTACTTAGAAGGGCTCTCTGCTCTTTACCCTGAAACCCTTGACCCTTGCCAAGAAGTCCTTGTGCAAGTCCTCATCACCAGAAGCCCTGTGTGACTTGAACCTTTGACCTCACTAGGTCTATGCTTGTCCCTACCTGGGCCAAGCATAACAAAAGGTTAAACTCTTCAAACTGAAGCTACCACCATTGTAGTCTTCCACCATTTTCCACTGAACCCCCCACCCTGACCCATGCTGGTGAAGACCCCATTCAGTTGAATTCTTCCCTGAACTGGAAGAACACCAGGAAGAAGAAACCCTTGATCTTGACCTTGATCTTCCCATTCCCTCAACTAAGAAATCCAACAAAACTTTGAACCTTGCCTCCCAGCTCACCTTGAGCCTGACCCTTCCTGATGAACCATCTTCCTCAGAACCTACTCCAATTGCCCCACCAGCTACCTTCTTGCCTTTTTCTTCCATCCTAGGACCCACTTTGTTCATCCCCACCAATCCACCTTGAAACCCCATGTCTATGAAATCCACTGAACTCCACATTGGAGTACCTGATGTCTATGATGGCTCCTATGAAACTACTACCAAATGACTAAACACTGTAAGGTTCTACCTCATAGTCAACAAGCCTATCTACAACACCAACGAGAAGCAAATCACTTTTGCCCTCTCATATATGAACAAAGGATCTGTGGCCACATGGGCATCCACCTTTCAACAACTTGCCTTCATCTCTGCCTCTACCACCCTTTCCCTCGGAATCTTCAAGGATTTCATAACAAAGTTTAAAGAGTCCTTTGAACACACTGACACCAAAGGCAATGCAATTGCCTGGCTCTCCACCACCTAAATGGTCAAGGACAAAAAGCATGTCTTTCATCCTTCCCTGACTAGTTACATCTCCTCATTCAAAAATAACACCACTCTCTCCAGAATTACTGACCATAATGTCCTCATCTGGTATTTCTCCTCTGGCATCCCTTGTGCTCTCATGAGGTGAGTCTACTCCATGGATGACCCCCCTGACACCATCACTACTTGGTATGCAAAAGCCATCCACTTCCAAACCCAGTGGAAACAAGCTGATCTAGTTGCCAAGCAACATGACTACCCCACCAAATAATCCTACTATCATACTCCCTCACCACCTAAACCCACCAAAGACCCCAATGCCATGGATGTTGATATCATATGTGTTACCAAGATGACCCCCCAAGAATGAGAACATTGCATTAAGAATGGTCTCTGCTTCCACTATCACCAATCTGGGCATCTCAGCTTAGCCTGCCCCTCGTTTCGCTCAGACCCAAAGAAACACAACCCTGAGAGAAAGGTCAACAAGGTAGTCAACAAATATCTCCCAAAGCTTGAAGAAGTTGACGATGATGACGATGAAGAAACCATTAGAAGGATCTCCTTCACTCCCTTGGATTTTTAGAAGGGAGGCCTTGTTCAACACAAGGTCCTCCCACTTTCTCTACCTATGCTGTAACTGTACAATCTAGTATCCCTTCCATGCAAATTCCAATTCAACTTATTGTACCCTTGAAACAATCCAAAGAGCAGTCAATGCCTCAGGTTATCCAAATAGATAGTGTGGACCACTAATGAAGGTAAGGAGCTTATCAAGTCTGCTTTAGAGGTGAAACTCCAAGAGAATCAGACTGTGGATGCCAGTTGATTCCTGGCTCTTATATACTATCATAGTATATGTACATATTTGTACCAAATCTATTGATACTGTCTGAGAAAGACATATCAAGATAAGAACAACATATGGCAACTGCATGGCAGTGGCAGAATAGAAGAAAAGCATAAACATGTGTGATGTGTATGTGTGTGATAGCATAGCCATGCACAGCATGGAAATGAACTGTCAAGAATAAAGTTAGGTTTGATGGCATAAGGTTTGCCATGAGGCAAACACATGTTGTGAAAGTGTGAAGAGTGTGAGATAAGTGAGTTCTCATAGAGAATCTCCTCATGGTTCAAAGTCTGAAGAGATAAGATAAGATCAAAGAAAGAAAAATAACAAGTCCATTGAAAAAGGTAGTCCCTAGGGTGGGACTGTAACAACCCTCACACACCATGAAAGCTATTGACACCTGCACCCTTGTAGACAGTGGTGCCAATATCTTCTGCATTGACTGGGACTTTATCAAGAGACACTGACTCCCTACTACAAAACTCAAAACTCCCATCTGAGCCCAGAATGCTGATAATTCCTACAACAAGAAGGGAGACATCTTATACACCTGCACCCTCTTTCTCAATGTTGAAGGCATTGCTCTAAAAACTACCCTTCATATCATGGCCTATAGATAAGACAATGTCATTCTAGGATTATCCTGGCTCAAAGCTGCCAACCCCTCCATCAACTGGAAGAACCACACCCTTTCCCTTGACGAATCTATTGACCAATCCACTGAACTATACTCCTCCTTTGCCAAAGACACGGACTGCCATAACAATCACTATTGGAAATCACCTCCCCGAATCCCTAGACATGTCAACATAAATGCCATCACCAACTCTAGGCTCTATCAATACAACAACTGGGAGGAAGAATCCCAATACATCACTAGAGCAGTTGATAATCAAAATATCTACCAAATCATATGCTGCAGCTCCTCGTTTATTCCTGCTGGCTCTCCTCTCATCACCAGACTCACCACTGCCACTAAATTTGCCATGGCAGCTGAAAAGGCCAAACCCAAGGTTACCTTACCCCCTAAATATGCTGAATTCGTCTCTGCCTTCTCCAAAGAAGCCACTGACCACATACTTCCATCCCAATCTTATGACCATGAAATAAACCTTGACGAATCCTTCATCCCTAAGATTGGGAATATCTATCCCCTCTCTCCCAATGAATGGAAAGTCACAGAAGACTTCCTCAATGAAAATCTCAAATCTGGCAAAATCTGCCCTTTCAACTCTCCCCAAGCCTCCCCCTTCTTCTTTGTCAAAAAGAAGAATGGAAACCTCCACCCCTGCCAGGACTATCAATACCTCAATGAACACACCATTCACAACACCTATCCCCTTCCCCTTATCTCCAATCTCATTGATAAATGAGATGTCAGGGTTTTCACCAAATTTGATGTACAATGGAGATATAACAATGTTCATATCAAAGACAGACACCAATGGAAGGCTGCCTTGGTCACCCACAAAGGCCTCTTTGAACCTACAGTCGTGTTCTTTGGTCTCACCAACTCCCCTGCCATCTTCCAACATTTTACATATGAACAACTCATTTAGAGATATGATTGTGGAAGGATGACTTGTCATCTATATAGATGGCCTTCTTATCTTCTCACCTGATGATGTCACTCACACTGAGCAAACCAAACATGTCCTCCAACAAATGAAAGAACTAGACCTCCACCTCAAATTAGAAAAATGCAACTTCACCTCCTCAGAAGTCAAATATCTTGGTATGATCATCAAGCCTGGTGAACTTGCCATAGACCCTGTCAAACTTGATGGCATTGCACAATGGCCAGTACCCACCAAGGTGAAGGATGTCTGATCCTTCCTTGGCTTTGTCAACTTCTATCAACAATTCATTCCAGACTACTCCAATGTAGCCTGTCCCCTTATTGACCTGACCAAGAAAAATCTTGCCTGGAACTGGACTCTCCAATGCCAATCTCCATTTGACTGATTGAAGTCACTATTTCTGTCCAAACCCATTCTCCATCTCCCCAACCTCTCTTCCCCCTTCACCATTGCCACCAATGCATCTAAGTTTGCCTCTGGTGCCATGCTCCTCCAAACTGATGCCAATGGCAAATGGCACCCCTGCTCATACCTCTCCCAATCATTCTCTTCTGCTAAATGGAACTATGATATCTATGACAGGGAACTCCTCACAATCATCCAAGCCCTAAAATTCTGGAGACAATACCTTCATGGTTCTCCATTCTCTATCCAGGTCTCCACTGATCACAAAAACCTCACATACTTCTGCAAAGCCCAATCACTGAACCAAAGACAAGCTCACTGGCTTTTGGACCTTGCTGACTTTGACCTCAAAATAGTCCATGTCCCTGGCAAACTCCTTGTTGCACCAGATGCTCTCTCCAGATACTCTGATCTTCTTCCTCCTGATGATGGCAATGGAGGCATAACACTACTTCGCCCCTCAATGTTTGTCCATGTCATTGATGCCACTCTCTCCCATTGCATCACCTCTGCATCCTCCAATGACCCCCTTGTCCTCCAAGCACTCCAATCCATCAATGAGGACATTCCCCCTGCATTCTGCTCTTGCCTCTCAGATTGACAGATCACTGAGGGTGTTCTAGCCTACAAAGGCCATATCTATGTACCCAATGATGACAACCTCTGCCACACCATCTTACTTCACCATCATGACCATGAAACTGCTGGTCAACCTGACTTCCTTAAGACTTGCCAGCTTGTCACCACTGAGTTCTGGTGGCCTGGCCTGGCCTCCTATGTCTGAAAATATGTTGAAGGCTGTGCCACCTGTCAGCAGAACAAGGTGAATACTCACCCCACTGTACTCCTCCTCATCCCAATCAAGTCCTCTTGTACTTGCCTCTTCCAACAAATTTCCTATGACCTTATCATGGACCTTCCTCCTTCCTCATCTTTCAATTCTCTCCTGGTTGTGGTTGACCATGGGCTTACTAAGGCAGTAATTCTCTGCCCCACAAAGAAATCCATCACCACCAAAGGAATCACATTCCTGTTCTTCCATAAGGTTTTCCTCTGTTTTGGACTCTTCAACAAAATAATCTCAGATTGTGGCCCCCAATTCACTTCCACCTTCACATGAGAACTCAGGAAACTCCTCAACTATGACCTATCTCTTTCCACCACTTATCACCCACAGTCTGATGGAGAGACAGAATGAGTAAATCAGGAAATTGAAACTTACCTCAGAATCTTCTGTGGGAATAATCCCATCACCTGGTCAGAAAAGATTTCTCATGCTAAATTCGTCCACAATCACCATCCCCACCCTGTCACCAATCAATCACTGTTTTTCCTCATGATGGGCTATGAACCCTGTGCCCTTCCCACAGTACTATCTGAAACACAACTTCCCACTGTAGAAACTCACCTCCAGCAACTATCTGCAGCTCACAATGAAGCACTTGCTGCCCATGAACTTGCCAGACAAGTTATGGCCTCATGCACCCGTCAGTGTTTCACTCCCTTCTCCAAAGGAGATAAAGTCTGGTTAGAAGTCAGAAATCTCAAATGACATGTCATTAACCACAAATTTGCTCCTAAAAGAGAAGGACCCTTCACCATTACCAAAGTCCTATCCCCTATTGTATATTAACTCCACCTTCCTAAAACTTGGAAAATCCACCCCATGTTCCATGCTTCTCTCTTATTGCCCTATCACCAAAATGATGTACACAGACCAAACATCCTGGCCCCACCACCTGACCTTATTGCTGGAGAAGAAGCATATGAAATTGAGAAAATTATATGCCACAGAGGTACCATGGGACACTGCTCTTTCTTAATCTGATGGAAGGGGAAGAAGACTCTTGGGTTCCTGAATGAGATCTAAAAAATTCAAAGGCTGCCCTTGCTGACTATGAAAAACTCCATCCTTTCATATTTTCTCCCTCATTGACTTCCCACCAATAAACTCTCTCTCAAACTTTGTAACATGTCCTCCACTCGCTCTTCCTCTGTCTCTTCCATTACTGCCAACTCCACCCTTGTCAACTCCCCTCTCTCTGATTCCCTCTTCAATATCCACCCAGTCTCTGTAGAACTATCTCCTTCTGATCCCATTACTATAGCCTCCACCTTAACCTCCCTCGCTTCCAAAATGCTTTCCTCTGCCCAGGGACTTTTTACTGTATTCCCCTGTATACTCCCCCAGGCACTCCTCCTTTCCCTTCTCTCCCTAGAGCACAACCTCATTCTCCCCTTCTCCTTCCCTTCCAGTAACTTGCTCTCCCCCTATTTCAATTACCACTTCCAACCCTGGCATCCCCTCCATTGATGTTCCCCTCTATGCTTACTCACTCTGAGATGATGCTCCCAACCACCAAGATATCCACAGACTCACCTGAATGCTCTGTGACCCCCACCTTGCCACTGCATTAGACTCCTGCCTTGACCTCAGGTCCCCATTCTATGCTCTCTATCAAGCATTCCTTCAAATCTCCAGGCTACACAGCCTTCTCCAAGGACCACTTCCCAACCCCAGAACCCAAGTCCTTACTAGCATTGAAAGAAATGTAGAAGTGTCTCTACTTACCATGCTTTACCAACTCATAACGTTGGAATTCTTAGAGGATCTAGACAGGTATCTTGCTGAACTCCACTGCTCCTCCACCAACTCCTCTCCCTCTGCTTCTTCCTTACCCCTCAACTCTCATGAACTCACTGTCATGGAATGGATTGAAAGTCATTGGACCAGTGGAGATGGAACTGTACCCCTTCCTTCTATCCATGCCTGTTACCACAAAGCTTGTTACCAATGTCATTGCCTTCGTCACACCCAAGTAAATTGTCACTTTTATCAATGCCCCACTTGTCTTAGGTGGGCCCCTGGTCATTTGATGGCTCACTGCCCCCTCTGTCGTCACTCTTCTCTTCTATCTTTGTCATCTTCTTGCTCATCCTCCCCTACTTGCCCAATTCCTATACCTCCTCCAAGTACAGCTGGTGGACCTATTTGCACCACCCTTCATCGCAACACTCATCAAGTACCTTCAAATAGAAACATATGCCATCCTCATACCCCATATTCTTCTGGTCAACAAATCTCTTCCATCAACAACCTCAATGACCCAAATGGCACCCTGGACTGGGACAAAGTAGCTTATGCCAATAACACTGGCTCCCCTGGACACTATGGGGAGTTCTAAGTCTTCATTGGAGATTTAGAGTCTAATAGGGAGGTAATGTTATGATTTCCTCTTTTTCTTTTCTCCCTTTGCTTTACTTCTTTACGAGTCTCGTCATTTGGGCCTGACTCATCTTTGCTTATCTCATATGTTCCTTGACCTTCTATCATTTTCTCTTACTTACTCATCCATTGTTCTACAGCCTTCCTTCATATTCTTTCACTTGTATTACTAATATCTTCTATTCTTCTTTCTATGCTATTCTCCTGATTACATCATGGACTCTAGGTCCAGCTATATAAACCCTCAAAACAGTCCATGTATTCCTTAGCTTAACCTACCTAGGAATACACCTCATCTTCACTCCTCTCCTCATCTCTATAAGTCTCTGCCCTACTTAGAAGGGCTCTCTGCTCTTTACCCTGAAACCCTTGACCCTTGTCAAGAAGTCCTTGTGCAAGTCCTTGTTACCAGAAGCCCTGTGTGACTCAAACCTTTGACCTTGCTAGGTCTACACTCATTCCTACCCAGACCAAGCATAACAGGAGGTCAACTTGATCCTGCCATTCTATGATGGCTATTGTCAACCCAGCAGCCCAGCAACCTGGTGGCAAAGGAAAAGCTGTGTCAAGCAGTTGTTCTACCCCCTGAACTACATGGACTACTGAGGAAATTAATGAGCTTGTCAGCCTTCTTGTGCTCCATCATGGATCAGCAGGTGACAATGGACTCAAGGACAAAACGTACAACAAAGTTGCAGTGGAACTAAATCAAAAGTTTTGTAATCAGAAAGTGCCAAAGACAGGCAAGTCCTGTTATGCAAAGTGGAAAAATGTATGTACTTCCAGCATCTTGGACTTGGATGGTGGATAGCTGAGGACTGACTGACTTGGACCAAAGCTCAAGACTGAGTATAATGTGATTGCCCACTTGAAGGGGCCCACATCTGGTTTTGCCTACTCTGATGACAGAGGGGCTATTGTTGATAAAGCAAGCAAGCAAGCATGGACTTCATACTGGAAGGTTATATGCACACAGATGTAATTTTACTTATTTTTGATGTTGTTTTTCAGTCACACCCAGGTGTGGCAAAGTACAAGGATAATCCATGGCCATACTGGGATGATTTATCACCCCTCATGTCCTCCTCTCCCAAGCAGTCACATGTTCTCAACCCCCAGCACAAGCATTGTCAAAAGGATACTGCCACTGCAATGGCAGCTGGGCCATCAAACACACCTGCCAATGAAGTGATGGCCATTGACAATCCTATTACCACAGCCCCTACTGTCAATGGCACTGCAACCCCATCCATTTCACCTGGGCCACTGCCCAGTACCAGTTTCATCAACTCCAATGCTAGCTCTGCTAGCACACCATCTGCCTACCTCTCTCATCCACCTCAATCTACCATTTCAATGGCCTCAACCATGATGACAAGTATTAGCCAGAAGAAAAAGATAGCAAGCACTCCTGGCTCAAATATCATATCAGATGGTCCAAAGAAATGATCCTGCCCATTGTCCATTGCCATGCAAACACAGGCTGAGAAGGATGCTATGTTATGGCAACTGAATTCATTCCTTGACAACATTGATCCTGCTGTCCTCAAACCTGTCACACTTTATAGAGTAGAATCATTTGTTACATTGCCACAGTACCGCTTACCTAATATTGTACTTATCTTGTAGTTACACATCCTGTATTCCTTCATCTGTTATCATGATTACCATCTGTTGCTTTGTCCCACTGCTCATGTCCCATCCCCGGCATATAACTTATCAACATAACAGACCTATCCTGCATTACTGGAGTACATCAATACAGTAACCACACAACAGGCTGTGCAAGTGTGCTGACAACCACCAGGCCATGTCACAGGTACTGCAAACCATACAAACACACTGTAGACCAACAGGCTGTGTCACAGGTAGAGTGGATTGTTTTGTAGATCATTTCTCAGACCTGGAGTAGGAGCTCCAACCTGCATACATTCATCTTTAACTCTTTAACTGCATATATTCACCTTTCCAACTTGTCGTTCTCACCATGTCCTCTACTCTCAATGTCTCCATAATGCCCCACCTCAATGAGACCAATTACCTCACCTGGAATATTTGTATGTGCACATTACTCATTCATGCCGAGCTCTGAAGAATCGTCTCTGGTAAGGAAGCTGCACCCAACCCAGCAATTCTACCACCACACTCAATGCTTTCACCTTATGTCAGCTCAAAGCTGCTGCTAAAACCACATTATATGTTGATGACAGCCAGATCATCCTCATGTCATGGGTTGGTGATGTCAAGGCTCAAGCATACCTCATGAAGGACATTGGGATTGAGCTCCCAGATCTCCTCACCATTGTCATCCTCACTTCCAGTCTTCCTCTTGAATATGGCTCTGTTGTTGTTGCTCTCAATGCTGTCAAATCCAATGAACTTACTCTCGAACTTGCTATCTCTCAACTACTTAAAGAAGAGGAGTGCCACCTCAGTCACAAACAGCTCAATGATTACAAAGTGTCACTTACCAAGGGCAAATCTGACAGTTCTGATGCCACTTTTGCCATTCATTCTAGGGTCAACACCACTTGCTTCAAGTGTGGAAAAAAGGGACATTATGCTAAAGACTGTCTTGAGGAGAAGGAGTGTGCTAATCTTGTCAAAGAGGCACCTGATGCTGCATGGTAATTTTCAGATTTTCAGGGGGTGCACATATTACTTTTATCATTTCATCTATCACCTTTTGTTCACTTGGACTTGCTCATGATTCAGGGGGTGTGTAGAGTAGAATCATTCATTACATCACCACAGTACCACTTACCTAATATGGTACTTATCTCATAGTTACATGTTCTGTATTCCTTTGTCTGTTATCATAATTACCATCTGCTGCTTCATCCTGTTGCTCACATCCCATCCCCAGCATATGACTTATCAACACACTTGAGTCACTAGAACTCTTGCAGCTGCAGCTTGCATCATTAGCCAACAACAACAACAACAACTATGTCAAGCAAGCTACCAGTGCACTTGAATCTTTTGATCTTGGTCCATCACAGGTCAATGCTCTCACTGACTACATGAGTGAGGTGGAACACATGCTCCATGTCAAATTCTTTATCAAAATGAAGAAAGAAGCACAAGAGCTGTGGATCATGAATACGCTCATGGAAATCCAAGCCAAAAAGGACATTGAAATCCAGAGGTGAAGCATGGATTCAGTGGTGGGTTAGTTGAGCATCATCATTGAAATGGTACGTCAATCGGTTTGAGTCTATTGAACTTCTAGCACCACTGATGTTGTACAAGGTATGTTGTACAGTTGCAATCATGATGTTCATAGTATGTATCCCCTTTTTCTTGACTCATGGCAATAGTCTTGCCACATTGTTTCTGCAATATGACCATGTAGTTCCTCTGCCCTTTGTCTCTCTGCTGCACCAACTGGGCCATCTGCAAGGAACACAAGACCACTCTCATCCCTGTTCCCATCATCAGTGTTCATCTGTTCCAAGCACTCTGCTTGGAATTCTGGGGTAAAAAATGCATTGGGATCTAACCTTTGAATAAAGTTGTGAATGGCACAAAGTGCCACTGGAATATGTGCTTGCACATCCATGCGGTATTCTGGCACAAGAAGAAGAATCCTCCATTGTTGCTTCATCATCCCAGATATGCACTCAACAACATTCTGCAGACCTGCATGACACAAGTTGAAAAGTTCCTTTGCATTCTGTGGGCTAGTAAACATTTGGTGAGCACATTGCCAGTAGGTTGTTTTTCAAATTGACTGTAGATTTGTTTGATGCCACTCTTTTAGATGGTACCATATTCCATGGTATGGAACTAGGAGTGCATCTGATCCCCCAAATCCTGCATCTGCAAGAAGGTATTTTCCTTCTGGGTATGTACAGGTTGTCAGTATGTGCATTGTACCACATGGTAGCATCAGCCATTGACCCATCCCATCCTGTCACTGCATACATGAATAAAAGGTCAAAGTCACAGACAAACAGACAATTCTGCAATATGGCTCCTTTTTGGTTCTGCATGTTCACATGCTCCTCAGCTGGTACAAACACATGGATATGTGTCCCATTAACTGCTCCAACACAGTCCAAAAAATATTGAAAGCAGCAATCATCTAGGATCTTGCTTGTGACTGGTGTATTGGCAGTTGGCAGTTGGACATTTGATGAGTAGAAATGGATCCAATGAGAAAAATTCAAACATCTTCCAGAAATACCTGCTAACCATTCAGCTGACCATTCATACATAGAAGTGACATTATTTACTTTGAAATTGTTGTTGATGAATGCTGAAATCTTTCACCAACATGGTGTGTACTCAGACCTGTTACACAGGTATGAAGGAATATACTGAGCTGTTCTTCAACTGAAAGTCCTTGATACAATCTCTTGAAGCCATTCTCCACCAACACCTGGGTAAGTCCATCAAAGATATCATGAGAGACACCAAGTGATGACTTGATTTGATCAGGATGGCCATTGAGCAATTCCAGCATTCACCCTTCCCTGGTCAGAATCAATGTATGGTAAGGAATTCTCTCCCTTTTTAACAGAAGAGTAGTTCATAGTAGTAGGTGACATGGATAATCATGATTGTTAGCAGCACAAAGAGTCATTGCCAGCGCTCGAGTTTACTCTGAATGACTATCTGGGTCTTGAGATCCATGGTAATGGGGGGAGAGAGTTGATGATATCAGTGCTATCAATCTATCATTATATTTATTAGCCGGTTGATCAATTATTATATGGGTACAGCCTTTGGAGTTCTAACAGTGTAACTGTAGAAAGAGCTAGCCAAAGTCACTGTTGTGCTAAGTGGACAAGACCTTACAGATTAAGTATAGTACTATAAAGATTGGTTAAATTCAATTACCCAATAACATACTTTTTCACATTTTTACAAATTATGTATATATAGAATGGTGTATGAATATAAAATACATGAAAATGTGCTTTGTTTAGACTTAAACATATGTTCAGAATGTTTCCAGATGTGCTGTGAAAGCTACAATATTATGTTTTTCAATGTCTCCTAAGTTTCCAATCCATTTCCCATGCTTTTGTTATGTTCATTATGTCTCCCCCTGCTTCAATTCTTCATAAATCCCATTAGAACAATGTACGGTAATGGGGGCATGTGTATACTACATAACTAGATAGCTGCCCTGATTATATATGTTATATGACATTTTCTATATCCCTATCATACAAAAAAAAGAAATAGCAAACTAAGAGAGTTCACAGTGCTTTGAAAGGGATATGGTATGGTAGAATTGAGGCATATACATACTGGATGAACTATAATATACTATCAAGGCTACCCAGCCAAAGGTACAAGTTCCTAGGATTAAAAAGGGGCCAGGAGGAGAATGTGACATAAGTTTGCTAGATGTTATCCCAGATGTCTGTACTAATGATATGTTGTAGATACATATGAGAGGTATCTGGATATATAGTCTGAAAGCACATATCTACTGTATATCAAAAAATGTGTCAGTTTGAGAGTTACATGATCACACACAAAATTCTTGCTATGTAAGTCCCTGAACTACATTTAGTATGCTTTTAATACACTCTTTATTTATAGTACACCAGATACACTAGATACACTTTGACTACACTTAATTATTACACTGTTTGTACACTCTTTGCTACACTTTGTGCTATATTATGGATACACTTTGACTACACTTTTAGTGCACTTTTTTGTACCCTCTTTTGTACCCTCTTTGCTACACTAATGCATACACTTTGACTACACTTTTAGTGCACTTTTTTATACGCTCTTTGTACACTCTTTGCTACACTTGTGGATACACTTTGACTACACTTTTTGTACACTTTGTTGTACACTCTTTTGTGCACATTTTACTACACTCTCTGGTACACTTTTGCTATACTTTTTGAATGCTTTTTGTACACTTTGTGCTATACTTTTTAGAACACCTTTTGTAGACTACTTTGTATACTTTCTGGTTTACCCTTAACTACATTTTCATCAGAATTTGTTCTAATTATACAAATTATCAAGAATATCAAGAATATAATAAATCTATATAATTTCAAAATTTCAAAATGATGTTTTGAGATTACTGACCTTCATAAATCTTTGTAATTATCAATAATCTAAGATAATTGCTAGAAATATGTGTATTTTCAGAAATTATCTAGAATTTCACCCAATTATCACTGGGAGGGTTTTCCTGATGTATATCATTGCAACATGGTTGAACAATGTGGCAAGGGCATGTCATCTGCATTATCAACAGAGAGCAGGCCTGGGTGAGGAGAGGGGGGCAAGGGCGAGGGTGGGTGAGGGTGTGTCATTGTGACATGGTCTGGGTCAAACAATGTGTTATCCACATCATTATCATTGCGTCTTGTCTTGGTTGTCACTTTGTTGTGTTGTCCAAGTTGTTACAATCATGTCATTGGACCATTGCAAGGTAGAGAAGGCAACAGTAATCACACATTGTTGTTGCAAAGGGGGAGATGGCAAGGGTGTGGGTGTGGGTGAGCCTGAGGTGGAGGCACATCATCATGATGTGGTCAAACAACATGGCAAGGGTATGTTGTCATCATCACATGTGGGTGTCATCCATGTCGTCGATATAGAGCAGGCCTAGGTGAGGAGAGGGGGGCAAGGGTGAGGGTGAGGGCAGAGCAAGGGTATGTCATCATGATGTGATCTGGGTCAAACAATGCATTGTCCACATTGTTGTTGTTGTTGTCACATCTTGTCTTAGTTGTCATGTTGTCATGTTGTTCAAGTTGTCATGATCACATCATTAGACTGTTGCAAAGAGGGAGATGGCAAGGGTGTGGATGTGGGTGAGCCTGAGGGGGAGAGACAAGGACAAAGTGGGAGTGGCCTAGAACAAGTAAGAACACAAGTACACAGGTATTAGGGGGCTGTACTCATGCTATTCCCTGCATTAGCATCACATTATCACTTGTGCAAGGAGGATAAGGGGTGGAGGAAGGGTGGGGCATCAATGTTATCATCCTGTCATCAGTGCAGAGAAGGGTGGAGTCTTCACATTGCTGTCATCAAGTTGTTGCTCCCACGAGAATGAAGGAAGGAGGAAGCCCAGTGGGGTGTTGGCATCATTGGCACCAGTGTCATTGGTATTGTGTCATTGGTGTTGTTGTGTTGTCTGCCAGAGTCATTGGGGCTGCATTGAAGTCATTGAGGTATGTTGTTATGAGGTACCAGTGGAAGTGAACAAGCAAGTGGAAGAGTTCCATGTGATGTGCCAGTGTGAGTTTATACTGACAGCGGACCTGTGTACAAGCAAGTGCCAGTGTTGGCGCTGTGTGTGCATGCTTGAGTTTTTTTTTCTTCCCTTCCAAGCCCTGATGCAGCAGTGAAGCCAAGATATGGTGTGAGCAGTAACAACAGGGTTGGATTGGTGATGTTGACAGTTGTATTGTGTTGAGGTAGAGCAAGCCTGTCTTAGCTGCAGGTGGTTTGGGTATGAGGAACAAAGTCTAATTGTAGGGACTTGGAGACACTTTTCAGTGCACCAAAGTACTGGCATCATGTGACTTGGATGTTTGATGGACTCTAAGTTCAGAAGTCTATCTTAGCTGTACCATGATGAACCACAAACCACACTACACACCAGCATCTGCATGCACATTAGCACATGCCTGCACACAGACATTCCCTGTCTGTGTGCACACATGTACTCATACACTTGCTTACCTATCAGGTGGCAACAATGATGTACCTGTCCCTATCATCCAATGATGATGATGTGCCCTCACCCTCACCCTCTTGACAATGATGACAACAATGACACCAAAAGCCAATAATGGCACAAGACCAACAACATGATGATGGGTCCTCACCATTACCCTTGTCCTCGCTCTCTCCTGATGACAACTCATCACCCTCGCCATCATGCTCACCCTGACAATGGCACCCCCTTTCCCTTGCCCTCTCTCTCCCTGATGATGACTCTCCCAGACGATGCGCCCTCACCCCTTGATGATGATGACATGCCCTCATGATCACCCTCACCCTCACCCTGACAACAACATGAGAATGACAACAAGCCCTTGTTGTAACCCTCTTTCTGACGATAATGCACCCCCAGACATGATGGTGATAGGTACCCTCCCTCCCTCCCAACAGTGTGATGATGATGATGATGCCATTGATACAACCACACCCACACACCCAATTCCCAGCCCTCACTCTTGAACCCCTACATGAACATGAACATAGAAGCCCATTGGCATAGCAGTCACGTGTATAGTACTATATATCCTGCCACACCTTGTAGAGATCAGTAGTCATCCCTTGTACCCATACCCCATAGTCACTCCAACAGAGTGTGGTCCTATTCTGTTGCCCACTTGTCTCAGTGTTTCCTGCCATAGGCCACAGTGAGTTTCCAGAACACTGACAATGTTTTTGCATTCATCTTTGTATGTGAGTAGTCTATAACTGTACACAAGTTGCCAATATTTGTACACATTGTATACTATTCCCTTATATTCCCTTGTATTCCATTGGCAAAATTTGTCATCATGCAAGAAAGTTGCATTGTATAACAAGGGATAGGTTATGATATAGTAGTCTTGGTTAGTGGTGAGCTATCAACATAATTTTGTTTCATGTGCAGGGTTTATATACCAATACAACTAAATTTGCTTGCTAGTAGACATCCCACCTGATAACAGTCTGATAATGGTTTATAATGTCTTATATTGGTGTTACATTTCACGAAATTTATTGACTGCTTGCCAAGAAAATGTAATCTAGACATCACTCTTATAAGGGATTATAAGGGATTATAAATAAACCCTTGGCAAGATATGTTAGAGCATGAGAAATGGCCAGGAAAAAGTTGGGGACCTACACTACTCATAATGGCATTATTGTGTGGGTATGTCAGATTGGAAGTGGTTCTGGGGGTGCTTCAGGTATTAAGGTAGCTAGTGGGGGATCCATGGCTTTTTGGATATGCTACCTCCCCTGGGTCTGCTTTGGCAGGTGCTGGCTTGAGTGTCAACTTGTGGGTTTGACTCCTGCAGAAAACCATCAGGGGTTTTAGTGGGTAGTGGCCTTTGGCCCAAGGCTTTAGTCCCACAGTACTTACATGAGCCCTTGCATCAGTAAATTTACATTGATCTTATTTGGCTTGCCATGGCTAAAAATTGACTAACCAACTAGGCGATGTGGCAAAGCACAAAAGACAATTAGACACTGTGGTCAAGCAGATTAAGCACAGCAAGCACATAAGTTTGAATTTTCTCAGACAGCTTGGAGCAGAAAATATATATATATTGAATCTGTATCTACTACAAAGTGTATGACTATAGTAAGGTGGGTGAGGAAGAGGGAGAGGGAGAGGGAATCATTGTTGTTGTTGTCACCAGCCATCCCCCTGTGTGACCCTCATCATCCCCCTGTCATCCATTGGCCATTGTTGTCCATCATCTGGGTGAATGGGAGGGGATGGAGAATAAGAGGGTGTTGTTGGCCATCCTTGTGAGATATCATTGTCATTGTCCCTCCCTATGCATCATCATCCTTCCCTACATGTCATCATTGTCATTGTCCACAGGTCATTTGGCCTGCAGAGGCCTTGCCATTGTCATCTGGTGGGGGCCTTGTTGGTTGTTGGTTATCCCCCACATCCATTGTCATTGTCTGTCATCATGCATGGAAGGAGGGCGAGACAGACATCTGTGAGGCATCATCATCATCATCTATCCCCCACATCCTCACATCATTGTTGGTTGATGTGTGAGGTGGGTAAGGGCATTGTCATCATCATCATCCATCCTTCACATCCTTGTGTTGTTATTGGTTATCACAGGAGGTGGGTGAAGGCTTGTGGGTCCGTGTTTGGGGTGAACAGGAAGGGGAGTTGAGGGAAGACATTGGTGAGGGAGTTGTCATCATCATCCATCCCCCATGTTCTTGTGTTGTCAGCATTGTTGTCATCCAGTGGGGGTGTCTGAAACAATCCAAAAGCAAGTCAATGCCTCAGGTCATCCACTAGATGGCATAAACCATTAACAAAAGTAAAGAGCTTGATCGAGTCTGCTTTAGAGGTGAAACTCCAAGAGAATCAGACTGGGGATGCCAGTTGATTCCTTGGCTCTTATATACTATCATACCATATGTACATGTTTGTATCAAATCTATCAATATAGTCTAGGGCAGGCATAATGGAGATGAAAGACATGATGCAACTGCATGGTGGTGGCATAATGGAAGAGAAGCATAACATGAGGAGAATGCATGTGTGTGGCAGCATAGCCATGCACAGCATGGAAATGAATTGTCAAGAATAAAGTTAGGTTTAATAGAACAAGGTTTGCCATGAGGCAAACATGTGTTGTGAATTTTTAAGGGGTGTGAGATAAGTGAGTTCCCATAGGGAATCTCATGGTTTGAAGTCTGAAATGATAAGATAGGATAGAATGAAAGGAAAGAAAAATGACAAGTCCATTGAAAAGTGGTCCCTTAGAGTGGGACTATAACAGTGTTGCTGTTGTCATCTGGTGGGGGCCTCAGGCTCGTCATCTCTGTTGGTCCTCAAGCAGCTGATAATGGCTGCATAGTATGGTGAGTGGCAGTCTCCAGGGTGAGTGACTCACTTACCTTTTTTTTTTGAGCAGGGGTAGTGGCTGACACACAGCTTACTTTTTTTTCTGCCTCTTTCGCAGGCGGAGGAAGGATATAGCATGCAATGTGGCATGTGACATGGCTCCATGTGAAAGTCACATGACCCAGGACTCACAAATTTTCATCAAGTCCCAACAACAATGATGGATGACAATGCCCTCACTGGACAATGTGGGGTGGGGGACAAATGACAATGATGACAACATGTAGGGAAAGATAATGACAATGATACCTTGTGAGGACAGCCATTGACATGTAGGGGAGGGGGTGAAGGTGATGATGCCCCCACTGATAATAGTGTCATGAAATCTTTTGTGATGCTGGCCAGATGCTGAAACAACCCTTTAGCAATCAATCCCTTAGGCTATCTCAAAGAACAGCTTGAACTACTAATGAATGAAGGGAGCTGAATGAGTCTGCTTTGAAAGGTGAAACTCCAAGAGAATCAGACTAGTAATGTCAGTTGATTCCTTGACTCTTATATACTATCATACTGTATGTACATGTGTGTGCCAGATCTACCAATACTGTCTAAGAAAGGCAAATCAAGATAAGAACATAAGGCAACCACATGGCAGTGGGAGAAGAGAAGAGAAGCATAATATGTGTGGTGTGCATATGTGTGGCAGCATAGCCATGCATAGCATGGAAATGAACTGTGAAGGATAAAGTTAGGTTTGATGGCATAAGGTTTGCCATGAGGCAAACACATGTTGTGAAAATGTGAAGAGCATGAGATAAATGAGATCTCATAGAGATTCTTCTTATGGTTTAAAGTCTGAAAAAGATAAGATCAAAGAGAAAAAACTTGATAAGTCCATTAAAAGTGATATCCCTGTAATGGGACCATAATACTACCTCCCTTCTAAGGATTGACTCACAGGCAATAAAAATGAAGGCAGTAGGAATGACCTTCAGTAAATAGTTCTGGCTGCTTTTGTAAGAGTAGAAGGAAGTCTACTGGATCAATATAGAGGGCCTGTTGGGCAGAGGGACAGGAATGATGGAAATCTTGCAAAGCAGCTTTCATATTGCCAAGATTTGATTTGGATGCCCATATATAATCCAAGTTGTCATAGCTCTTCCAGTGAATAAGGTATTCAAGTTTTTTATTTTTTAAGCAAGAGTCCACAATGTGGTCCACCTTCCATTTGTTGTCTCTGTCTTCAGTCACATGCACCAGTCCCAGCAGGTATGAGGTTTACCATCAGAATTGCTAGTTCCGACCAGGTGCAGAGGCAACAGCAAAGGGATGAACCAGTGAGGGAGAACACTCACTTGGTGCTTGATACTCTTGCAAGTAGATTGAGGAGCTATCACTTGATTGTAGGAGTTAAGAGCTTAGTATTTTGGGTCATAAGGACCCAGCTTATATACATCCAGAGTATTGTTTGTATGAGTGGATGAAACTATCTGTAAAGGGTGAAAGAGTCCCAGAAAAGAGCCCATGATGAAAGGAAGAGAAAATATTGTGCAATAGTGGCACAATATGAGATCAGAATGGTAAGTAATCACACTAATCATGTCTGTCATGCTAATGATAATCTGTAGTGACTGACTAATGTCAGTCACACTTATTCTAATGAGTATAGGAGAAATATATCTAATGAATGTTAGTCATGCTTATGAGTGTCAGTCATAACACTATAGTAAGTAATGCCACCGCCTATACCACTGAAACAACAACAACAACAATGACCTTGTGTCACCACCACCACTCCCACCACCATTATTGCATTATCACCACGTCAATGATGATGATGGCATGATAGCACCACCCATGCCAGCAAAATGATAATGATGATGACACCATGTCACCACCACCACCACCACAGCAAGACACAAGATGACAACAATGACATACCCCAGGGCTGTGCTACTACCACCACAAGATGACAACAACAACAAGGACAACAATGGCACAATGGCACCACCTGTGCCACTGAAATGACAATGATGATGATGGCATGTCACCACCATTGGCACAATGAAGATGTCAATGCACCCTTGCCCTCTCCTCTCCCTCTCCTCTTCCTCACCTGGTGCTTTGTGACAATGATGCAAAAACAATGATGATGACAACAACAACAAGGTAATGATGTGCCCTTGCCCTCACCTGGTGCATTGTGATGATGTAAAAACAACAACAACAACAAGGTAACGACATGCCATTGCCATGCTCTCACCCCTCCCTCACCTGGTGCATTACAACAATGATGCAAAAATGACAATGACAATGACAAGGTAATGATGTGTCCTTGCCCTCCAAGTCACTCCTCCCTCACTCTCACCCTCACCTGGGGCATCACAACAATAATGCAAAAATGATGACAATGACAACAGGATAATGACATGCCCTTGCCCTCACCTGGCATGTTGCAATGACAACCCAGAGGACATTGTCCATGTGTGCTGAATATTTAATATTTTTATCTCTTCTATAATGTAGTTACTTTTCTCACAATATATAAATTTCTGTTGAACCAACAGCTGGATTGGAAAGTTTTAAAAAAATGGTGACTGTAGCAATTGTATGATTGTAGCATATTGTACATCTGTCCGTTCTGTACACACTGTGGCCACTGTGGCTGCTATGACAGAGCTGTGATGGTGCTGTACGGAGGGGACCTTTCTGTAATGTTGTGACAACTGTATAGCATTGTACAGCATTGTACAGCCACTTTGTGATTTGCTGATGACTGGCTTTAGCCAAAGCTAGGAACCTGACTAACTGGATAACTTTGTTGGCTGGCTCACCATTAGTAGCGGCCTGACTATTTTTCAAATATGTAGCTTTAACTTTGAGCTTTAGCCAACTTGTAGTTGAATCCATAATTCATTAGCCAGTTGGTTGTTTGGTGTTGAAAGCAAAGATCATGTAATGTATTACCGTTGTAGCATCATGAAAGACAGAAACCTCAATTCACAGTAGAAGTACAGTAGTAACAGTAGTACATGATGCATCAATCAGAAAATGACAGTAGAGCCAGAAACATTGTCACCCTCCACTCTGGCAATGGAACTGAGAATGTTGTCTAAACTGCTTGCATTTGCTGTTGAGAATAATCATGCCAAGAGATTGTTGTTGTCCTCATTGAATGCCATATCCTTCTGTGGGGTAATTCAATCTTTCGTGAAGTTGAGATTATCATTCTTGAGCCAGAACTTAAGCATTTGCAAAGCCTTCATCAACAGAGGTGAGATGCAATTCCATTTCTTTGTATTGATTTCACTACTTGAAGAAAAAACGTGTTCAGAGGGGACCACAGAGGCTTGGATTGGAAGGTAGTTGAGTGTGATTGCATAGATAGTTGAAAATGAGACTCATGTGAGCTATTAAGATGTGAGATGATGTTTTACTGGTAGATGCAAATGATAGATCTTATCTCCCAGAAAGCCAGTGAATGGGTGCCTTCAGGGCTTGGCTTGGACAAGACATACACATTGCATTCTTGATCAACAGCTTGCACAGCTGATTTGGGTGGTGTCTGAACTCTCATTGTTTCAAGGCCATAACAACATGTTGCTAGCATGGAGTGGAGATGAACTTGACCTGCACCAGCACCAGTAGCTGGAGATGTGGGGTCCTGTGGCACAGTTGGCACTATGGAATTGTTTTGGTACTCTGTCATCTTTAGTTGTTATTAGTACATACTAAAAAATACAATGTTAATAAACTCAGACTCACCAATTTCAATATATCTGCCTGTACTTTCACAGCTGCATCTGTGCCCCAATGTTTGTCTATCCAGGTAAGTTGGATAGTCGGTTCGATAACTGTCATGGGATTAGCAGTCACAGTGTTGATGGAATGTTGAGACTTACACATGGCAATTGTGTAGGTGCAAGTCTGCCCCATGTACTGGTAGCATTTCCGAGCCCACTTGAGTCCAAGCTTGATAAATGGAGCACAGTGGTGTGCATTGATGCCCAGTTGTTCCCACTGTGTCATAAAAAGTTTGAAAGCTGGGATCACCCCACCTAGGACAGACATGCTCTCACTTGACATGTATTGCTGTGCAGCATGGGGTACCTATGATGTTCAAGTTAGTAGTTAGTAGCAGGCTTTGTATGTAGGAAATTACCTCCAGGATAATCTCAAAGTCTAGCAAGACTTCCCATCACATCAAAGTCAGCTTGCATTCGATGAGTTCATCATGCAGCCCATGAAGTAAATCAAGGAAGCTGTCAACAGCCTGGAGAAAGTCAGTAATGTATGATGAGTTTATGGATAGTAATGACTTACAAGGCAGAGGGCATGAAGCTGGTTGATCATGAAGTAGATCAAATCCCAACGTGATTGGACATCATGAAGGAGTTCTGCAAGCTGTTACAGTCCCACTCACTGGGACTACATTCCAACAGACTTGGTCAATTTTTCACTTCTTCTTTATCTTATCTGATCTCTTCAGACTTCAAACTGTGAGAAGATTCCCTATGGGAACTCACTTATCTCATGCCCTTTACCATTTCACAAACATGTGTTTGCCTCATGGTGAACCTTGTTTCATTAAACCTAACCTTATTCTTGACAGTTCATTTCTGTGCTGTGCATGGCTATGCTGCCACACACATGTGCACTCCTCATGTTCATGCTTCTCTTCCATTCTGCCATGGCCATGTGGTTGCATCATGTTATTAATCTCTGCTATGCCTGCCCTAGACAGTATTGGTAGATTTGATACAAACATGTACAGACTCTATGATAGTATATACATAAAGGCCAAGGAATTGACTGGAAACCCCAGTCTAATTCTCTTGGAGTTTCACCTCTAAAGTGGACTTGATCAAGCTTCAGACCTTCATTAGTGGTTCACACCATCTAGTGAATGACCTAAGGCAATTGACTTGCTTTTTGGGTTGTTTCATTAGAATCAGACTGTGACTTTTGCCTTACCTTATCCACTTTATCCACCCATGTTCACACACAAGCCAGTGCATTGCACCTTTCCTCTGAGGTCATGACTAGAGGCACTCACACAAAGAGTGCACTCAGTGCCCATATCCTTTCACAGGTCTCTCTGTGCATTTGCCAGTGCCATCCCCAATACAACTGGGGAAAGTCTTGACCACCCTTATGTGGCTAGAGTAGAACTCACCCACAGAACACCCCTTCTGGTCAGAGAGCGTTGGGTAGAGGAGGCACAGGAGCTGGCAGTGATAGAAATAGTTCCACCAGGCCCAGAGCATGAAGAGGCCAATGATCCCCTCTCTTTCACCACTAGGTTTCTATGACACTTAGAGGAAGACTTACTTCCTTTACACATTGACTTTACTATAGATTCAGATGGGGACTATCTGTTCCCACACAGCCCCTCCCAGACTGTCACTCACATCCTCTGATTGGGCGACCTACAGCCCTCCTTCACCCCCATCACACAGATCTCCACTCTCCCTGAGGAGAGAGACCCCAATGACAATACCCCCACACCAGACCCACCACCACCAGAACTCTTACCCAGCCAGCGACTTCTCTGTGGGGAAAGCCTAGAAAGGTGGTTGGAAGTAGACCTCCACCTCAATCCAGTAGTACTGAGGCCCTTTGATGGTACAGGGTGTATTTTGGGAAAATACAAAAGGCAGAGAGAGGAACCAGAGCAGGAGGAAGCTCCACAAAAGAAGAGGACTTGTAAGCAATCTCAACTAGGATGGGGGAAGACCCCACAGTTACCAATATATTCACACCGCTTTAGCTCTATTTAGAAAATAACAAAGACCAGTTGGATGTGGCCAACACCAAGAACATTCAGCTTGAGGCTGAACTTAATCAAGTAACCAATGAGCTGAATGCAGTCAGTCAAAGTTTGGCAATGGCCCTAGCAAGGCCAGCATCATCAAACCCACTTGGTGGGGAGCAAGCTCCCAAGCTTTCAAAGATTTTTGCAGACCCCAGAATATATAATGGTTCCAGGGGTAAGAAGTTTGAAGAGTGGTGGACATGTGTTTGCGTGTGGCAAGACAAGAACTCTGCCGCTCTCACAGGGGCAGCTGGTATCCATGCTGTGCTGTTCAGAATGGTAGGCGGAGACACTGGCACTTTTGCACGTGCTTGGCTAAATGAGACGATTGGGGGAAAGAAGTGAACTTGGCAAGAGTTCGCTGCCCTGGTCAAAGGAAACTTCTGGTCCACAAATGAAAAGAACTGGAACAGGAAAGCATTGTCATCTCTGAGACAAGGGTCCACTCTGATGGACACATTTATTACCAGGTTTGACATGTTCCAAGCACTTGCCAAGTACCCAGAGGACTGGGTGATTGAGCTGCTGGAACAAAATGCTGATCAACAGATAGTCAAAAGGCTAATTTTGGAAAAGGGTCACTACATATCAGTAGCTGACTTTAAAAAGGATCTGAAACAAGCTGAAACACTTCTAAAGTGGCTAGCACTCTAGGTTATCTCAAAAGTAACACAAGCTGGGAGCAGAAAGCAGCTCCTGAACTTTATCAAGTCAGGAATAGCAAAAAGGGCCAAGACAAAGGACCCTAACGCCATGGACATTGATGCCACCTGGAGTAGCAACAACAAGTGCTTCAATTGCAGCAGAGAACACTTTGCCAAAAAATGCAAGAAACCAAAGCTGCAGTGCAGCAAATGCAAATTCCTTGGTGGCAGTCATAAGAAGGACTGCTCCCATTGGGCAAGGGTGGCTGACAGGCTTGCAGTGCTGAGACAGAAGAAGGCACAACCTCCTGGGATGAGGCTAAAAGCACCAAAAACAAAAAGGAAGACAAGGGCAAGGGCCAAGACTGGTTCAAGTCCATAACAAGGAATGTCTTTGGACAAGGCATGAGCCTGGTTCAAGGATTATGAAACCCTGGCTGCAAAGTTGGGAAAAGCCTAGGCTCAAGGCATCAATCTGGGTGTGCTGAGGGCCATAACAGGTATGATGTCCTGTTGTCAAGTCTGGGTCCTCTGGGCTCAAGTCCGACAGAGGTCCAGAGGGTAGAAGGAAGGTTAGTATGAATTGGACTGGAGGTCTGACAGAGGATAATGGAGGAGGGGACTTAGTAAGGACTTGGCACAGACTTATGTGTCATGCCCTTGCTGAGATTGTGTCCTTGATTTCAGAGCAACCAGAGATTTAGGAGATAGTGGGAGGAGACAGAGATCACGAAGGGGAACTTTGAGTGAGAGGATGGGAGACTTAATTGATATACGAACTGAGGGGCATAGGTGAAATACAGGAGATTATATACTACAAGTCCAGATTGGAGATTGGACTTAGGAATGGAGGAGCATGTGCAAAGGTATGAAGATCATATGGAAAATGGACAGTATCATGTAGGACAGAATTGTGGCTGAATGAGGACAAAGTGGAAGGAATGAAGGATTGAGAAGAAGCACAAGGAAATAAACTTTAAATAGAATGGAGGCTATGTATGGAGGTCCAATGTGGAGAAGACTCAACTCTGTGGGAAAGGCCTACAGGCGAACAAGGGCATACCAGGGATGATGATGGAGAAGACTGGAGGGGGTGGATAGGGGTTGGGATGGATATGACACATGTCTGTGGAAGAAATTGAAGAAAGTGAGAATTCCATGGATAATAAAATTATTTCAAATTCAACCTTGCCATCAAAGGGGTCCCCTAGTGGGCTTGCCAGGGACATTAAACCTGGACTTAATTCCTCTAACAAAAACCACAAAAATATAATAAAAGAAAAATCCCAGAAGATATGTTTGTGCACAGCGTCAGATCCATACAAGAAATATGTCTATCTATTCAGATTGTACCAGCTAGTAGCCGAAATGATTTTACCAAGCTCGACATACTCCTAGACTCAGGCACAAATGCCATATTTATCAACAAAACATGGGCTGAGAAGCACAAGGTGCCGCTTATGCCCTTATGAAACCCTATTCCTGTGTATAACATAGACAGAACACAGAACTCCACTGGAAGTATTACCCATGCAGTGGAGCTGAATGTCAAATTTCAAGGACATTGTGAGAAGATCACAGCAGAAGTTACAGACCTGGGAAAGAATTCATTTATCCTGGGATTCTCTTGGCTTAAGTGCCACAATCCTGATATCAACTGGACCAAGGGAACAGTCAAGATAACATGCTGTCCAAGACACTGCCATATGCTTCAGCCAAAGCCAGCTTCCCTAGCTTCTCGAGAGAGAGAGGAGTATGACATTCAGTACCAAGTTCATGAGACAATATGTGCACTTGAAATGCAACAGGAAAAACCAAAAGAAAAGGCTCCTGAAGAGCTAGCCCTAAAGGGGTATCATAAATTCCTTAAAGTATTTTCAAAAAAGGAATCCAAGTGCATGCCACTTTGGAAACCATGGAATCATGCAATTGATCTCAAGGACACATTTAAGTCAAAGAAAGGCCACATCATCCCTCTATCTCCAGCCAAGCAAGAAGAGGTCATAGCGTTTCTTGATGACCAATTAAAGAAGGGGTACATACGCCCTTCCAAGTTTCCCAAATGTCACTGGTGTTCTTCATTCCCAAGAAGGATGGGAAGAAACAGATGGTACAGGACTATCATTATCTAAATGAACACACAGTCAAAAACAATTATCTGTTGCCACTGATCATGCAACTAGTCAACAAGCTCCAAGGAGCTCAATTATTTATGAAAGTGGATTTCAGATGGGGATACAACAATGTCCATGTTAAGGAAAATGATGAATGGAAGGCAGCCTTCACCTGCTTCTGTGGATCATTTAAACCACTTGTCATGTACTTGAATGAAATCTCTACAGATATGAATGATGTCATAGTGGTCTACATGTTACGATTCTCTTCCTAGGCAGTGCTCTTTTCCTTGTTTCTTCATTTCGTGCTACATCTCCCTTTCCGGAGTTCCTTTCTTATACCTGTCATCACTATCTTCTTATCTTGGGACCTCTCACATTCACCATACATGCCCTCTAACCCCTACACCATTCCTTGTATTACTGCTGGACAGGGGATATTCTTTACTTCTCTCTTCTTAGTCATGGACGCTTACTCCTCTAGCTGATTCTCTCGCATCGGCTATGTATTCCTCTTACTCAGCTTCCTTTCCATGATATTCCATGATGTTCTACTCTTACTCACTGGAATGTTCTACCTAGTTCTGCAGTATTCTTTCGCTTACTCAGCAGATCTCTTCCTGAGTATATAAGTCCACGTACTTGTACTTATTCTGTACTCTTGATCTGCACAATATATGTGTCACATCTTTATTGTCTTGAGTCACTTGCTCCAGGGCCTAATCTGCCTTTGCCCTCAGTTAACCTTGTCGCACCAGAGCTTGCCAAGCTCTTGATTACCTCTATAAGTCTATGTCCTACTTTGAAGGGCTCTTTCCTCCTTTACCTCAATTGTCCATGATGCTCGCATAACACTACATCAATGACCTGATGATCTTCACAAAAACAGAAAACCAAGCTGAGCATAACAAGATCATTCTGGAAGTGCTCAGGAGACTGGAAGAAAATGATCTATTCATAAAATCCAAAAAATGCACATTCCGTACCACAGAAGTTGACTTTCTTGGCATGATAGTCAGACATGATGGGATTAAGATGAATCAAGAAAAGATCAAAGCAATTCTGGAATGGCCAGAGCCAAAGATGGTCAAAGGAGTTAGGAGTTTCCTCAGACTGGCAAACTTCTATTGAAGGTTCATTAAAGATTATGTGAAGGTGGCTAGACCCCTTCATGATCTTACAAAGAAGAACCCTTTTCGATGGGAAGAACCCCAACAAGTAGTGTTTGACATGCTCAAACTCCATTTCACCACAGCACCAATCTTGGCATTTCCAGACATAGACTGTGTCTTCCACCTTGAAAGTGACACAAGTGATTACACTACAGGGGCAGTTGTATCTATAGAAAAGAAAGGCGTATGGCATCCTGTTGCCTTCTCCTCCCATTCCATGATGCCACAGGAATGGAACTACCTGATTGCAGATAAGGAAATGCTTTTGGTAATCCAAGCCCTGGAACAGTGGCGACACAATCTAGAAGGTGCTAGATACCAGTTTGAAATATGGAACAACCATGCAAATTTGCAATGGTTCATACAGAGGCAGGACCTCAATAGGCAACAAGCACACTGGGTGCAATACTTATCTAGATTCAATGCGGTCTGGTGCTACAAACCTAGACCATCTATGGGAAAACCCAATGCACTCTCTAGATGAGAAGATTACACAAAGGGAATAGAAGATGACAATAAAGGAGTTATTGTTATTACCCTAGACAAGATTAGGATGACCATTTTGATCATGGATGAAGGGGATTCATTATAAAACAAAAAGATTTTAACATCACTTACCTACTGTCAGAAGCTGACATTCAAAAGCTATGCAAAAAGAACACCATATGTGAAGAACATGATGGCATGCTAATGGACAATCTGGGCAGACTTTACATGCCCGAGAGTAATCTATTATGGATGGAAGTCATCCAGAAACACCACAACTCCCTGGTAGCTGGACATCCAGGCTATAAGAAGACATTAAATTTGTTGCAGCACAACTACTATTGGTCTGGGATGGCCACTAGATGTGACACATGCCAAAGATTCAAGGGATCCAATATGGCCCCAGCAGGCCTTCTACATCCACTTAAAACCCTGTCATTACCATGGGAACACATATCAGCCAATTTCATCACAGACCTCCCTCTCTCCCATGGCTTTGGCACGATCTTGACGGTCGTTGATCAGTTCTCAAAAGAAGTGGAACTAATCCCTTGCACAAAAACATGTTCAGCCCTGGATATGGCCAAGTTATTCATGCACAACATGTGGAAGCATCATGGACTCCCATGTTCTATTACTTCAGATTGAGGCCTGCAGTTTGCTGCACAAAGTCATGCAGGAAATTAACAAGGCCCTCAGTATCTCCACTAAATTATCAACATCTTTCCATCCCCAGGCAGATGGCCAGACAGAAATTGTAAACAAAGAAGTACAGAAGTTCCTATGGATCTACTGCTTTGAAAAACAAGATCAAAATGGAGGGTACACTAGAGAGTGTGAAAAAAAACTTAGAAAAGGCAAAAGAGCGGATGAGGCTCAATGCCAACAAACACTGTTCAGCAGTGCTGACTTATGAAATTAGCCAACAAGTTTGGCTTGCTACCAAGAACCTGCAGCTGACCCATGCTTCTCAAAAACTCTCTGAAAGGTGGCTAGGTCCCCATACCATTATCAACTTGGCAGGACCCAATGCCATCAAATTGAAACTACTGAGATCTCTACAGATCCATCCTGTTGTCAATGTCTCATGGATAAAACCCTATCATGGGTCTATGGAAGGGCAAAATCTGTACTGGCCAGGACCAGTTCACATGACTGAGGACAGAGACAATGAATGGGAGGTGGACCACATTGGGACTCTTGTCTAGAAAATAAAAAACTCGAATATCTTGTTCACTGGAAGGACTATGACAACTCAGATCATATGTGGGAATCCAAATCCAATCTCAGAAATGTGAAAGACACTATCTGTGATTTCCATGACTCTCACTCCTCTGCCCCATGCACTCTCTCCATTGATCCAGCAGATTTTCTTCTACTTTTCCAAAAGCAGCCAGAGCTGTTTACTGAAGTCAACCCATGCCACCTTCCTTTTGATTGCTTGGAAGTCAATCTTTAGAAGGGGGGTAGTGTTATAGTCCCAATTACCAAGACTACATCCCAATGGAGTTAGTCAATTATTCACTTCTTCTTTATCTTATCTGATCTCTTCAGACTTTGAACCATGAGGTGATTCCCTACAGGAACTCACTTATCTCATGCCCTTTACCATTTCACAATTATGTGTTTGCCTCATGGTGAACCTTATTTCATTAAACCTAACTTTATTTTTGACAGTTCATTTCTGTGCTGTGCATGGCTATGCTACCACACACATGCACACTCCTCATGTTCATGCTTCTCTTCCATTCTGCCACTGCCATGCAGTTGCATCATGTTATTCATCTCCACTATGCCTGCCCTAGACAGTATTGGTAGATTTGATACAAACATGTACAGACTCTATGATAGTATATAAAGGCCAAGGAATTGACTGGCAACCCCAGTCTGATTCTCTTGGAGTTTCACCTCTAAAGTGGACTTGATCAAGCTTTACACCTTTGTTAGTGGTTCATGCCATCTAGTGGATGATCTAAGGCAATTGACTTGCTTTTTGGGTTGTTTTACAAGCAGTACTTGAGTTTTGTCACCAGTATACCACTGGTTAGCATTGCCATTGATAATAGTGTTGCAAAAGCCTTTATGATGCTGGTCAGATGCACAGATAATGTGAACAATATTGCAGCTGAGGGTGACAGGATTTGTTGTGAGAGCTTGAAGGTATTCATTTTTGTTAATGATATTCTTGAGTGCACTGACCCATGTAGCAGCAACATCAGCAAAGTCAGCAGTGGTGTAACCCTTGACAATGTGAGTTATGCATATATTGATCATGTGTGAGAAGCAAGAAATATGGTGATTAAGGGGGGTAAATGGAATTTCATGTGCCTCAAGGCATTTTGTGAGTTCATGCATGGTGACAAGGTTGTTGGCAGCATTGTCCATGGTGAAATGACCGATCTAGAATCATTTAAGTGAAGATATAATGCATGGCATGAAGTTGAAGTTGTGTACCTTTAAAGATACTTCGGCATGGTCAAGAAGCTCCAAAATGAGCTTTTCAAGGGCTTTGCCAGTGTGTGGTGAGGGGAAATAATGGAAGGTGATGAGGCTTGCCCTCATCTTGAGTGAGCCATTGTGACCCCTGTTAGCAATCCAATGTGCTGTGATGGCAATGTAAGGGTGGAGTTCATTGTCTGACCATATATCAGTAGTGAATGAGACCATTCCTGCTGCATTCTATTGGATTCCATCAGGTTTGATGTGGTCAAACAACTAGGACACTTACAAGATTGTGTTTTACAACCACGAAGTATTCTTGCCACACTCTGAGAACTAACTCACACAGTTTCATATGGTGTGGGATATTGGTATCACAGAGATCCTGACATTGAAGAAGGATAAGCTGACAAAATTCAGGACACTCAGTAACATTGATGGCCTGTAATTTAGTTGTTAGAAATGTTTGGCAATGAAAAAGAAGAAATACTTACTTGGTTGTCTGCAACAACAAATTTTACCAAATATTCATGCAATGCAGAAAGGAAGAAGTCAGGAATGCCAGGTATGTTCTTCTCCAATGGCTGGGAACCTGTATTGTCAGTAATGGTAATGAGGTCAGCGAGCTTG
Source organism: Boletus rubescentipes (assembly GCA_038092775.1). Taxonomy (NCBI): domain Eukaryota; kingdom Fungi; phylum Basidiomycota; class Agaricomycetes; order Boletales; family Boletaceae; genus Boletus; species Boletus rubescentipes. The sequence goes on from JBBPRA010000033.1 coordinate 42,399, forward strand.
GCTCTTTGTTGGACTGCTTCATGGAGTGCTACAAGTAAATAACCCTTGCTCTGGGCAGCCCAGACCGCTTTGATTTGCATGGACCAGCTGTTCTTGTGTGTGAGATCAAGGTATTCTTCAAGATGCCAGTTAGTGATATGGCTATGGAGGGAATAGTTGGATATATTGCAGCTGTACTTGAAGCTATGATCAAGTTGACTGGCATTAGTGTCTGTGAGCTCCCTATAGTAAATTTAGCACTTATCAACTTGTAGTATGAATTGACTTGAATAACTTACCAACACACTGTACAAACTGTGGCATCTGGCTTCAACTTTTTGAAGAAATGGTGCACATCAGCAGATGTCAGCAATGTTTTGAACTCCACACCAGTTTCCAGAAGACTGGTCATAGTTGTTACAATTCTCTTCCTTATCTCTACAAGTCTATGTCCTACTTCGAAGGACTCTTTGCTCTTTTACCTCTGCTTGTCTCTACAGATCTACGTCCTACTTTGAAGGACTCTTTGCTCTCTTCCCTTGACCGTCTGTGACACTCACGTAACAAAAGATCAAGAGTGTCCATCTGTCCCTCCTATCCAGGAGCAGGACATCACCCCATTAGACATTTCCCACCATAACACCCAAAGGGGCTTCTCTGCCCACCCAGACTCTAGGATGAGGAAAGCCAACCCCTTGACCCCAGCCTCATACCCACGTCATTCACACTCACAGTGCCCACCTGACCCTTTGGCATTGGGAGACAATCCACCCCTAGTAACCCAGTACTCCCCAGACCACCTACCCCAATGTCATCTTCCACCCCTGAGTTTAAAGCGGCCCTCTCTGCTGACTTCTCTGGTGATCCCGCAGACTCTATATGCTGGATCAAGGCCATACTCCACCAATGAGATTAAAGTCATGACTACCCTGAACAAAATGAGTAAGGGTAGAGGTATCGACTTCTCCAAAATGTGGTATGACAGAATGTCCAATGCCACCATTGATGCCAAAGAAAAGACCTTCAATAAATTCGCTGAAAACTTTGAAACCACCTTCTACCCCTTCGACATCAAAGCCACTGCCTGCTCCAACCTCGCTAAACTCACCCAAAAGACCTTCTGAGAGAAAGACGGGACCTTCAACAATGGTTTCCAGAAATTCATCACCAACTTCCAGAACCTTGCCGCCAAAGTGGGGATCTCAGACGAGACTACCCTCATTGATCACTTCTCCCTCAGGATTGACCAACAAATCGCCACCATGATTCTCTCCATGTCCTCCATCTCTACCATGTTATATGAATGGATCAAGAAAGCCAAAACCTTCCACACACAGAAAATGTGCATCGCAGCTATCAGAGGGAGAAAGGGAAACCCATCCTTCTTTACGTCCAGGAATCCTCCCCCTCATGACCTGAATGCCATGGATGTTGACACCATCTCCTTAACCAAGTTAACCCCAGCGGAACGAGCTCGCTGTATCAGGGAGAAACTGTGCTTCAGATGCCAAAAGCCAAGACACAGTGCCAGTCAACACAACCAGTCCACTCCTCGCCCTCAGAACATTCGCACCACTGATACTTCCAACTCCACAAACCCCATGCCTCAGCCCAGCATCAATCCTACTTCCCCCCTGGTCTCTGCCATCAAAGCATATGTTCAAACCTTAAAAACGCAAGGGAAGGACGAAGCCAAAGTCCTCCAAACCCTGAAACTATGCTATGAAGACCCTCCGGAGAACATAGCATCCATAGAACTTGGGGATTTTTAGCTCAGGAAGAACCATCAATATACTCTTCCCATATTGTGAACCATGTAATAACAGCTCTTCCTAATGAAAGGACCATGCATATTCCCATCAGGCTGTCTAATGGAACACAAATTGTCGAAACCACTGCCCTTGTTGACTGTGGGGCAACTGGAAACTTTATTGATGTTGGTCTCCTCTGTCTCCTCAAGTTACCCCTAGAGCAACTTTCTAAACCCATCATCACCAACAACGTCGATGGAACCGCTAATGCCAAAGGAACCATCCGGTGGAAAGCTCACACTGATATTCTGTTCAAAGAGAGAACAGAAAAACTCAAACTCATGGTTCTCAGCCTCGGATGAAGACAAATCATCCTAGGGATGCCCTGGCTGAAGAAATGGAACCCCGCCATCAATTGGAAGAGAAACATGATAATGTTACCCAAAAACCCCCTTGCAACAGAAACTACCTCAGTACCTCAATGATATCTTGTATAATGGCTAGGTATTGATGCTGATACTAAGATCAACAAACACCTCAGAAAATGCGAGCAGTGGAAGGAGAACGAGTCCATTAACAAGATTACCATCTCCACCCAGATCGCCCAACAAAGCACACCCTCAGAGACTCCTGTGCCTGACTGGTGTACTGACTTCTCAGACGTATTCTTGGAACAAACCCATGCCAAATTGCCACCTCATCACCATTATGACCATACCATCGACCTTCAACCAACATTTACCCCCTGTATTGCCAAGATCTATTCACTTAACCCAGCCAAGCTGCAAACCTGTAAAGAGTTCATTGATGAACACCTGAGGACAGGATGGATCATATGCTCCAAATCTCCCCAAGCTTCCCTGTTCTTTTTCGTACCAAAAAAAGATGGTTCCCTATGTCCTTGCCAGGACTACCGATATCTTAATTCCCACACCATCTGGAATGCGTACCCTCTGCTGCTTATCCCTGAACTCATCGATAACATGAAGAATGCCGCCCTCTTCACGAAGTTTGACATCAGATGGGGCTATAACAACATCCACATTCATGAAGAAGACCAATGGAAAGCTGCCTTTATCACCCCCCTGGGACTTTTCGAACCAACAGTGATGTTCTTCAGGTTCTGCAACGCACTGTCTACATTCCAAGCCTTTATGAACCACATCTTCGCTGACATGATAGCAGAAAAATGGCTGAAAATTTATATGGACGACATTGGTATCCACACCAAAGATGACCTTGCCCTCCACCATGAATGGACTTGCTGTGTTCTTCAGTGACTACAAGAACATGGGCTTTTCCTCAAGATCTCCAAATGTATCTTCGATGCCCCATGAATGGAGTTCTTAGGGATGATAATTGGCCAAGGGAAAGTTGAGATGGACCCAAAGAAACTGGACGCTATCAGATCCTGGAAACCCCCCACTTCCATCAAAGCCATATGATCTTTCACAGGATTTGCCAACTTCTACCAAAAATTCATACTGAACTTCTCAAACATTGTCGCCCCCTCAATCTCCTCACTTGGAAGAATAAACCTTGGATTTGGACGAGACTTGCTCCCTTGTTTGCTCCTTGCACAAATCCCCCACCTCCAGACATGCAGGGTGTTTCTGCACCAAGGCCATCATCAAACATGACTTCTGGTGGCCTGGTTTGTTCTCCTTTGTCAATGCCTTTGTCTCTGGCTATGCCACGTGCCAGCAGAACAAGGTAAACAATCATCCCACATGTGCTCCCTTATCTCCCATCCCCTCTTCCTCGTCCCTCCCATTTTGGCAGCTCTCCATTGACCTTGGTCGACCATGGCCTTATGAAGGGGGTAATCCTCGCTCCCTGCTCCAAAAACATTGATGCCGCCAGCATTGCCCAACTTTTCCTTTTCCATGTCTTTAAACGCTTCAGTCTCCACAATTCCCTTATCTCTGACAGAGGTCCGCAGTTTGTTACGATTCTATTCCTGGGTAGCGCTCTTTTCCTTATCTCTTCTTTTCGTGCTACGTCTCCTTTCCCAGAATCCCTTTGTTACGCTTACCATCACTATCTCCTTATTCTGGGACCCCTCACATTTACCGTACATGCCCTTTAACCCCTACGCTGTTCCCTGCACTACTACTGGACAGGGGGTACTCTTGGCTTATCTTTTCTTAGTCATGGACAATTACTCCTTCAGCTGATTCTCTCATATCTGCTGCGTATTCCTCTTACTCATCCTTCTTTCTATAACATTCCATGACCTTCTATTCTTACTCAGCAGAATGTTCTACTTAGTTCCATCATGTTCTTTTTGCTTACTCAGCAGATCCCCTCTTGAGTATATAAGTCCACATACTTGTACTTATTCTACACTCTTGATCTACGCAATATACATACATGTTATATCTCTCCTGTCTTGAGTCACTTGCTCCAAGGTCTAACCCGCCTTCGCCCCTAGTTCACCCTTGTCGCACCAGAGCTTGCCAAGCTCTTGTACCTTGTTGCACCAGAGCTCGTCAAGCTCTTGATTATCTCTACAAGTCTATGTCCTACTTTGAAGGACTCTTTGCTCATTCACCTCTGCTTGCCTCTATAAGTCTACGTCCTACTTGAAAGGACTCTTTGCTCTCTTTTCTCAACTGTCTGTGATGCTCGCGTAACACAGTTCGCCTCTGCATTCGCTCAGGAACTTGCATGATTACTCCACTATGATGTCTGCCTTTCGACCACCTACCACCCTCAAACTGATGGGCAAACTGAACAAGCCAACCAAGAAATCAAGACCTATCTCCAAATCTTCTGTGCCAATAACCCCCAGAAATGGACAGAACCCCTCACCACAGCCAAATTCCACCACAACTCCGCTCCTCACAGTTCCACAAAAGTCTTCCCCTTTCTCTCTCATGCTAGGATTCAAACCCCACTCCTACCCTCCACTCAGAAAAACATTCCTCCCAGCCCTGGAAAACCACCTCTCTTCTTTAGAAGAAGCTCGAAAGGAAGCCCTTGCAGCACATGATTCTGTCCGACGAATCATGACTGAGCACTCCTCTCAGAGATTTACTCCATGGAAAGTTGGAGATAAAGTGTGGTTAGAAGCTACTCATCTCCATCTTCACTACCCTTCCAAGAAACTCGCTCCTAAATATCACAGTCCATTTGAAATTACCCAAGTATTATCCCCCCTTACTTACCACCTATGCCTACCTCCCACATGGAAAGTCCATGATGTTTTCCACGCCATCCTCCTTTCCCCTTATTGAGAAACCGACACACATGGACCCAACTTCTCCCAACCTCCTCCCGACATGATTGATGCCGAAGAAGAGTACGAAATTGGGATCGTAGCTTACCGTGGCAATGGCAAAAACTGCCAGTACCTGACCACATGAAAAGGCTATCCATCATCAGAAAACACCTGGGAACCTGAGTCTAATCTCTGACACGCTCCACTTCTACTTAGAGCATATAAGAAACTACAAAATCTACAGTAAACTTCCAGTAAATGATCCATGACCTCATCTTCCTCGATTCCCCAGAATATGTCTTTCCTATCATCATCTCTCTCCTCCTCCTCTCTCTCTTCGCCCAACAACTCCCCAATTTGTACCAGGCCTGTGCAGCCTACCTGTCTACCCATCTTTGACGCACGCATTCTCTATGCTGCTATCCTCGCAAATCCCGTCCTCATGCATGAAATTGAAGAAATGCGCCTCTTCATTGAGGACACCATATCTCAGGAACTCGTACACCTTTTTCATGATACCACCATGGCTCAAAACTACCACTTCCTCTCTGCCCCCTCGGACCTACCTGCTGAATATGGTGTTCCTTTGAGACTCACACTTGCCCACATCCCTGAATGTACCCTGTCTCTTCTTTACCTTCATGGTTTTCATACTTTCATAACTCATATTTCCCCCACTCTCATTTACCCCACCTTTCGTTGTATCTTTTTCACTATGTCCATGGGAGAAAGAGACCATTACATCACCCAAGCTGAATTACTTCACCCTCATCCGGACTCTCCCCCTTTGATGATCCCTCCTCCATCCTCCTCTGTGAATACCTCCCTCACTGAACTCCATGCCTGGATTTCCTCTCCTGCCCTCGCTGAAACTGAAACATCGGAAACCCCTATGGCAGTCAGATCCACTATCTCTTCTGATGGAATTGACATAGATGCCAGAACGCTTATCCGGTCCTACAACATCACACTCCCCTTGGGCCAACACATTCTCAGCTCCCCCACTCATGTCCTTCCGGATGTCATTCCTCGTCAACCTGCCAATCCCCTCACTGAGTGTTTTTGTTGCCACAATCTGGGTCACTACAGAGAGGACTGTCCCTCCTACCACTGCCCACACTGTCACATCTCCACGTCTGGGCACTCTCAACATCTATGTGGTTTTTGCCAGAATTGGAGACACTTCGACCAATTCTGCCCTAGCAGACATTGTAATGGTTGCAATACCGTCGGACATGTGCTTGCTGATTGTCCAGTTGAAAACCTTACCCTGGAACAGGCAACATCCATCTTCACAGAAGGACAGGTTTAACCACAGAATCATCTCTTTACTCCAACAGGGGTCTATGCATATTGAGCCTGGGTCTCAATTGTACGATGGGGGTAATGTTATGATTCTCTTCCTGGGTAGCGCTCTTTTTCTCATCTCTGCCACATCTCCTTTCCCAGGGTCTCTTTCTTATGCTTACCATCACTATCTTCTTATCCTGGGACCCCTTACATTCACCATATGCACTCTCTAACCCCTATGCCATTCCTAGCATTATTGCTGGACAGGCATAGTGGCCAATGGAACACTACCAACACCAGTGCATGCAGGATTTGGAGCGGTCTGTGCAGCTGGCATTGTGTGAGCAGCAGGGAGGGCTTGGCCCTGGGCACCATCAGCAACAGTGTTGTCATCACTACTACCTTCCCCAACAATGCCAATGTCAAGGTATTCAAGTTCGGAACCACTGGCAGTGTCACAGTACCATGCAGGGGCATGGCGGTTTCGATTGGCTCTTGTTGTAGCAGGAGCAGGGGGCACAGGCTGGGACAGATTGTTGAAGGGAGCTGGGGGAACTATGACAGGAACAGCTGCACAGTGATGGCCTTGGCAAGCACCACCAGTAGCCATCAGTATGTATATCAATCCTGGAATTTGGAAGGTTAGTGTTTTAGTCAGTCTTATATAATGCATGTAGAACTTACCTCTCGTTCTGGCACCAACTGGCAGGTCCTGCCATCCCAGGCCAACTCATCACCATGTCTGTGTGCAATGCAACTGTTCAAAATTTGAAGCAGTCAACAAGCCAGGTGATGTAGGTCTGCTGAGGTGTGCTTGATCATGGGAAGAGCAGCATGGCAGCATGGCTTTGACAGGTCCTGAGGGCAAAGGGTTTGTAGGGCATGTTACTTGATTAGTCCAACATCAGACCAATAATGATAAAAAGAATATGTACCCTTCAGGCTGCTTGTCACTGCTGCCAGTCATGAGGTTAAGGGGTGGCCATGTGGCATGTTACATGTGAAATGGAAGCATAAACACATTTCAACCTTCAAGGAGGCTATGCAAGCCACACCCATTCAACCCTCCCATGGTCTTACTTCTTTGAAGATGCCTTCAGTGTCCCCTCACCCATCTTTTATACTAAATATTGATCATGTAGATGGAAGATACAGCTTGAAAGAAATTCTTGGTGCAGGTTCACATGGTATGTATGAGTTCATGATAACATATGACAGTTATGCACTAATTCCAATCACTTCTAGCAATTGTCTATTGTGCATGGGATCTCATCAGTGGCCAGGATGTCACAGTTAAACTTGAACATTCTATCCAGGACCCATCCTCACTGGAACACAAGTTCCATGTTTTTAAGAAACTTCAAAGTGGTATTGGATTTCTACAACCTGTATTCTTTGGTAGGGAATCATCCTGCTGTGCTCTTGTTCTCAATGATGTGGCGACACCCCTATGCAATATACTTGCTTCACAGGGTGGTTGCCTTGATCTGGACTTTGTTCTTGCCATAGGATATCAACTGGTGAGTATCCAATGCTAATAATCAGAGTGTTGAACACACTAATTGCTCTCTTGACAGATACATAGACTTGAACATGTACACTCACACAATTATATTCATTGTGACATTAAGCTCCACAACATTCTGATTTGACATGGTTCCTCAAACTATAGCATCTTTCTCATCAACTTTAGTATTGCATTCCAATATCACAACTCTGCCACTTGAGCACATGTTCCATGCCAATAGGGCTGCCATTTTGTTTGCACCCCTTCATTTGCTTCCATCAACCATCACCTGGGCATTCAGTCAGGTCGCCACAATAATCTTGAGTTGCTTGCATACATGCTAATCTATCTCCTACAAGGCTCACTACCATGGTTCAGTGTCAATCACCCTGCCCTCTCCAATGATGCAATCCTGAAGTTGAAACAGGATGCCATGGTCGATAAACTGTGTGCCAGCTTCCCTTCTGAGTTTGCTACATTTCTTAAGTACTCACACTCTCTTGCCTACATGGCAAAACCCAATTACAACTACATCCATCTGCCACTCTACCACCAAATGCTCAACACATCAGCCACAAGCTGTGACCTACCTGATTTCAGCAAAGTCACCAATATCAAGGGACCACCTCCATCACCTCACAATAAAAATGAGGACTTTGTCAACTCTGCAGTGTACCTGCCAACCATACTGGTCCCAACAGGATCAATTGACCATGACCATCACTGCAGTTATGATGTTGGTGGCTGTGGTGGTGCCAAGGGACAGAGGTAAGTAATACACATTATCTTTTTTGATTTCCCTAATTGATGCACATGTACTCAGAAAGAGAGTATGAAAGTCCACCCTGAAGCAAGAACTTTTCACTCCTTGTCATAGTAGCAGGCTAGCTTGCCTCTGCTGATTATTTACTGATGGAGGCATGTTATTGTGTGGAATATGGTGTATGTAGGGGAACAAAGGACATGACAGTTGTGTATCATATTTATTCTAGTACTTCTAGCTGCTCTCAATGCCAACTTGAACTTCAATGCTTGCTTTATGTGACACATTGTGGGATATCAGCCCCAAGCTGATTGATCTGCCTAGTTGAGCTGAGCTGAGTCACCTGACTGGGCTATTATGACATAACCAGCCAGGTCAAACCATAGTCACAGAAAGCCATGGCTGGCTGACAATTAGCTGAGCTGCAGCAACACTAGTATCAAGCACCAAGTGAGTGTTCTCCCTCACTGGTTCATCCCTTTGCTGTTGCCTCTGCATCTGGTCAGAACTAGCAACTCTAATAGGTTATGAGCCCTGCCTAGGCTCATAAGGTCCATCTTAAAGATGCCCTTCTTCTGCCTCATGATACTGGATGCTCTTGCTCTTGGTCTTCTGCTTACCATGAGCAAATTACTCTCTCTTGTGTTTGACACCATGGACTTCACAATGAGAATATAGTGATACCACCACTTTCATACACTGATCATGGGTTATGCCTTTATCCTCTTCATTCACTTTATCACATATGAAGAGAGACTAATAAGACCACCTCATCATCGCTTGAACAGATCCAGACTTAGATCAAGATCTGTTCCAAATGAGGTTAGTAGTTCTCATCCAACAAGGCATCAGTGTACCAGACTTTGTTTTTGGAATCTTTGGAGTTGTCCTATCTATAGGGCAGATTCCCATCAGTGCACTTGGTGCTGTCACAGGAATTTCAATTACAATCACTGCACTATTCTCTGTGGGAATGATTGTACTCATAGAAATTGCACTAATTGTCATCATCCTGATCTCTTTCCTCCTCCCACATTATACATTGATTCACTGGCCTCTCATATATCATTCCTATCATTCCTATCACCAGCCTCTCTTACTTCCTCTTATCTATCAGCATCTCCAGAATATTATTTTGCTCCACTCCATACTCCAGCATTATTACCTCCTCCATATGTCTATTCCAATTGCCTGCCCTCACCTGGTCCATCCAGAGTCCCTCCTGGAGAACTTGCAGATGGAGAGTTCCTCTCCAACACTGTGTTATTGCTTGAGTACAAGTCCATCGCCATCCATTGAAGAGAATTCAGTGGATGAGAATATGCCAGAACATGTCCAAATCAGCATGTCTTATGAAGACTACACCATAATGATCAGTCCCCTCATCTACAATCCATTCTTAGATTGGATCATTCACTTCCAGATGGAACTTCCTCTCCCAGATTGCTTTTTTCAACTGGAAATAGTTGAATTGAGAGAAGCAGAAGAGGAGCCAGGAGAAGTCATCCTGGTCAATCACATTCCAACCCTCTGGATCAACAAGAACGTTCCCCTAATTCCAGACAATCTCCCTTGTCCAACTCTCCAAATCACTTCTCACCTCACTCATCTGGTCCTAATTGAAAATGTCTATAATGGACCAGATATGATCATTGATGGTGACTTCTTTCCTTGCTTCTGGTGACATGGATAGCATATTACTCACAGGACTACCTCATATTATGGCAAACCTTTGGCATTGGTTTATGAAGGCGCAGGATTGATATTCCCCATGCAGTCATACCACCAGACTTTACAGATTCCAGTTCATCACCAAGGCTTCAAGATCTTCATCTGCAATTCCACTACCTTTAACCAGAGCGTCATTGACATCTGGAATGCCACTGTTTCAAATGACACAATCAATCCCTTTGTGATTGAGATATATGTCAAGTATCCAGGGATCTATGAGCACTTGGAAGGGGACATCATCCACCAACCTGGTGAGAATGAATACCTCTATGCTCACCACTGTCACACAAGGCTGGCACCTTATGGTGGTGAGAATCAATTCTTTGGATATTCTCCCACAACACCTATGGAATGAACTGATGGACACATGGTGGAGATGGATTTGAAAGAGGAAGAACCCATGGTATGATGCCTGGAAAGATGCTGAATTCCAGGTTTTCTGCCTTAGAGCTCAATATGAACCCAGATTTCCCAATGCCCCTCATCTTATCACAGGGGAACATAGAGCTATTGGACAAAGAGTCCAACAAGTGCAAGAAGGAGGAAACAAAGGAGTACCTCCTCTACCTGAGCAGAGAGCCTTTGTATCTCCTGCACTGGATCTGGCCCCTGCCCATTGGGTTAGGAGATTGATACACACAATCCATCAAGCAAGGGTGAGAGGAGCATGTCCTTACTAGGTTCAAATTCTGGACTCACACACCACTTCATCTTGCTGTATATACTTGTAACAAGATCTCTCCCCCCTATGTTTTGTTATGGTCCCACCCTAAGGGACTACATTTTAATGGACTTACTCAATTTTTCTCTTTTTCTTATCTTATCTGATCATTCCAGACTTTGAACCGTGAGGAGATTCTCTATGAGAACTCACTTATCTCATGCCCTTCACACTTTCACAAAACACATGTTTGCCTCATGGCCAACCTTATCTTATTAAACCTAACTTTATCTTTGACAGTTCATTTCTGTGCTGTGCATGGCTATGCTGCCACCCACATGCACATCACATATGTTTATGCTTCTCTTCCATTCTGCCACCACCATGTGGTTGCATATGTTATTAATCTCTGCTATGCCTGCCCTAGACAGTATCAGTAGATTCAATACCAACATGTACATACAGTATGATAGTATATAAAGGCCAAGGAATCAACTGGCATCCCCAGTCTGATTCTCTTGGAATTTCCCTCTAAAGCAGACTCAATCCCTTTCCTTCACTTTCCAAGTGGTCCAAGCAGTCTTTTGAGATAATCTAGAGTGCTAGCCACTTTAGAAGTGTTTCATTAGAATCAGACTACATCTTTTACTCTACCTTATCTTACTCACTGGTGCATGAAAGACAGTGCACAGCAACCCTTCCAAGTCATGACTAGAGGTGCTCACAAGTCGAGTGCACCTCAGTGCAAAACCTGCTTTTCATAGGACTCTCCATGCCTTCTTAGATCCCTACTCCAATAAGACAGGAGACTGTATTGGCCAAGCTCAGAGAGCAAGGGTCGAACTTACTTGCAAGCAAGCATTCCTTGTAAGAAGAGACTAGGAAGAAAATAGCACAGGAGCTGGCAGCAGTAAGAAGAAGTTTCTACTGGGTCCAGAGCGTGAAGAAGCACAGGACAACGGTCCTACAGGTTTAAAGGAACCTTCCAGAAGGATCTGTCTAGCCTCACTGTGTGCTAGCTGATCAAAACCACTAGCTTCCAACTGTCCCCTCACCTAGAGAAGGTAGAAGGGAAGAACCAGAGTACTACTTGACAAGAGTATCTGGCAGAAGTTGTAGATTGACATCACCACCCTCTACAAAGAGTAGAACCAGTTAGAAAGACCTTCCTCCCCTCCACAGACAAAAGAACAAAAGCAAAGATGTCCGTAGAAAACGTTCTGGTGGCACTTAGCATCATGCTCTTCATCATGTTTCACTCCATACTCCTCCTCATCACATTCCTCTCATATGTTAGCTGCTTGGTCACCTACACATTCAAGTTCCCAACAGAATATTGGAGTTACTTGGTCAACTGGCATACCAACAATGCACCACGAAGAGCCCAACCTTTGACTGAAGAAGAAGAAGAGCTCCAACCCCTGACAGAGGAGGAGGCACTAGTAGTATATAACATGTTTGATGAAGACAAAGGTACCCTCATAGAGGATGAAGGAGAACATCTCCACCCTATGGAAGATGAGGAAAGCGAGCAAATACTGCCTTTCCAAAGAACAGGAGATTGGGATTGGAACCCTACACCACAAATATGGATACAAGCAGGCAGTGAAAGAGAACCTGGACCTGCTTGGTAACAATGAGCTTACAAGGACCCGAGATGACTGGGCCACTTGTACTCCCACACCAGAACCACCCCCACCATATCCCCATGAAGAATTCAATGACCTACCAGAATTGGAGGTAGTTGAGGAAGCACCTCTTCCGGTGTTGAGGATAGCCAATCACATGGAAGAAGATTATAAAGAAGATTATGAAGAATAAGATGAAGAAGAGGATGAGGAAGAGGATGAGGGAGATGAAGAATATTAATGCATAAAGATGAACCATGGATATTTATTCCCATGCTCCAGTCTCTATTCTCACCCTTAGAAATCCAAAAAAAACTCCAAAATGAACTGGGCCTGGATTGCCCAACTTATGAAAATGATGGCGGGCTAGAACTGCAAAGAAACTTGGCTGCTACATGTCAGTAGCCAATTCTCAAGTAAGACCTAAAGCAGGCAGGGAGCAGAAAGGAACTCCTTAATTTTATAAAGACAGTAATGGCAGAAAGGGCCAAAACAAAGGACCCTAACACCATAGACATGGACACCATCTGGAGTGGTAATAGCAACCTCCTGGGATAAGGCTAAAAGCACCGAAAACAAAAAGGAAGACAAGGGCAAGGGCTGAGACTGGTCCAAGTCCATACAAGGAATGTCTTTGGACAAGGCAAGGGCCTGGTTCAAAGATTATGAAAACCTGGCTGCAAAGTCGGGAAAAGCCTAGGCTCAAGGCACCAATCTGGATGTGCTGAGAGCCATAACAGGTATAACGTCCTATCCATGGAAGAAATTGAAGAAAGCAAGGATTCTGTGGATACTAAAAATATTTCCAATTCAACCTTGTCATCAGAGGGGTCCCCTAGTGGGCTTGCCAGGGACATTAAACCTGGGCTTAATTCCTCTACAAAAAACAATAAAAATAATATGAAAGAAGAAATCCCAGAAGACGTATTTGTGCGCAGTATCAGACCCACACCAGAAATACATATGTCTATCTATTCAGATTGCACTGGCTAGTAGCTGAAATGAATTCACCAAACTCAAAGCGCTCCTAGACTCAGGCACAAACGGAGTTAGGAGTTTCCTCGGATTGGCAAACTTCTATCAAAGGTTCATTAAAGATTCCCTGAAGGTGGCTAGACCCCTTCATGACCTTACAAAGAAGGAAAATCCCTTCCACTGGGAAGAACCCCAACAAGTAGCGTTTGGCATGCTCAAACTCCATTTCACCACAGCACCAATCTTGGCATTCCCAGACATAGACTGTGTCTTCCGCCTCAAAAGCAATGCAAGCGATTACACCACAGGGGCAGTCCTATCTATAGAAAAGGAAGGAGTATGGCACCCCATCACCTTCTCCTCCCACTCCATGATGCCACAGGAACGGAACTACCCAATCGCAGATAAAGAGATGCTTTTGGTGATCCAAGCCCTGGAACAGTGGTGTCACTATCTAGAAGGTGCCAGACACCAATTTGAAATATGGAATGACCATGCAAATTTGCAATGGTTCATGCAAAGGCAGGACCTTAACCGACAACAAGCGCACTGGGCGCAATACTTATCTAGATTTAACGTGGTCTGGTGCTACAAACCCAGACCTTCTATGGGAAAACCCAATGCACTCTCTAGACGAGAAGATCACACAGAGGGATTAGAAGATGACAATAAAGGAGTTGTTGTCATCACCCCAGACAAGATTAGAACAACCATCTTGATCACGGATGAAGGGAATTCACTAAAACAAAAAATTTTTAACACCACTTGCCTACTGTCAGAAGCTGACATTCAAAGGCTATGCAAAAAGAACGCCATTTGCGAAGAATGTGATGGCGCCCTTACAGATAATTTGGGCAGACTTTACGTGCCTGAAAGTAACCTATTATGGATGGAAGTCATCCAGAAACACCACGACTCCCCAGTAGCCAGACACCCAGGCTACGAGACTTCTACACCTGCTGGAAATCCTGTCATTACCATGGGAACATATCTCAGCTGATTTCATCACAGACCTGCCCCTCTCCCACAGCTTCGATGCAATCTTGATGGTTGTTGATCGGTTCTCAAAAGAAGTAGAATTGATCCCTTGCACAAAAACATGTTCGGCCCTGAATACAGCCAAGTTATTCATGCACAATGTGTGGAAGCATCATGGACTCCCATGTTCCATCACCTCAGACCAAGGCCCACAATTTGCTGCACAAGTCATGCAAGAAATTAACAAAGCCCTCGGTATCTCCACTAAGTTATCAACGTCTTTCCACCCCCAGACGGATGGCCAGATGGAAATAGTAAACAAAGAAGTTCAGAAGTTCCTACAGATCTACTGCTTTGAAAAACAAGATCAATGGGCTAACTAGCTTGCCATCGCCCAGTTCTCCATAAATAGTAAAAAACACACATCGACCAAGGTTGCACCCTTTGAAGCAACATGGTCATATGTACCTCACATGGGAATTGAACCCTTGCCTGTGAATAAGGCACCAGCTGCCAAGGATTTCACATCCAAAATGGAAGGTATGCTGAAAAGTGTGAGAAAAAACCTAGAAAAGGCAAAAGAGCAAATGAAGCTCAATGTCAATAAAAATTATTCAGCAGCGCCAGAATGCACCATCAGCCAACAAGTTTGGCTAGCCACCAAGAATCTGCACTTGACCCATGCCTCTCGAAAACTCACAGAAAGGTGGCTGGGCCCCTACACCATCATTGGCTTGGCAGGACCCAATGCCATAAAACTAAAACTGCCAAGATCTCTACAGATCCACCCTATGTATTGTCAATGTCTCACAGGTCAAACCATACCTCGGGCCCATGGAAGGGCAAGTCCCATACCACCCAGGACCCATTCATGTGACTGAGGACAGAGACAATGAATGGGAGGTGGACCACATCGTGGACTCCTGCCTAAAAAATAAAAAACTTAAATACCTTGTTCATTGGAAGGGCTATGATGACTCAGATCGCATGTGGGAACCTAAATCCAATCTCAGAAATGCGAAAGACACTATCCGTGATTTCCATGAATCCCACTCCTCTGCCCCACATGCCCTCTCCATTGATCCAGCAGATTTCCTTCTGCTTTTCCAAAAGTGGCCAGAGCCGTTTACTGAAATAAACCCGTGCTGCCTTCCTTTTGATCACCTGGAAGTCGATCTTTAGAAGGGGGGTAGTGTTATGGTCCCACCCTAAGGGACTACATTTTAACAGACTTACTCAATTTTTCTCTTTTGCTTATCTTATCTAATCATTTCAGACTTTGAACTGTGAGGAGATTCTCTACAAGAACTCACTTATCTCACGCCCTTCACACTTTTACAAAACACGTGTTTGCCCCATGGCCAATCTTATCTTATTAAACCTAACTTTATCTTTGACAGTTCATTTCTGTGCTGTGCATGGCTATGCTGCCACCCACATGCACATCACACATGTTTATGCTTCTCTTCCATTCTGCCACTGCCATGCGGTTGCATCATGTTATTAATCTCCGCTATGCCTGCCCTAGACAGTATCAGTAGATTCAATACCAACATGTACATACAGTATGATAGTACAGTGGCTCAAACAACTGTCCCAATGTTTGCATGTTTTGCACTAAACTCAATACTCTGCAATAGGACCCCAACTCCATCCAAATCTATGAGTATATGAAATAAAGTACTCACTCATGGCGTTCTAGCAATCCAAGAATCAGTGCATTTGGTTAAGATTTGGTTAAATGGCAGCCATATCAAAATGACAACTCATTGGGACAGTTTTTTGACTTTATATGATTTGGGCTGGTATGACCTCCCTTAGCCTTGATTATTGCTTAAATCCTGCTAAGCATGCTTTATATTTATATTTGACACTCTCTTATAGGATACTGTCTTACTCTATATCCTTCCTATCTTATAATTGATGAGTCCCTATACAAGTCCTTTTATACTCTAAAAGGCAGCTTTTAAAACTATTCCAGGTGTATGCAATGGAATTAAGGTCTGGGGAGTAAGCATACCAACCCAAATGCTTGATTACCTACTCCATAAATTAGTTCTGTTCTCTTTTGAAGACCTGCTTAGGGTTATTATTATACTATAAAATAATTGCATCTTGAGAATATTAGATTTTTTTATGCTTTTCAGAAGCCCTGCCTCCAAGATGATTACCAATGATTCATCATCCATCCCTCCTTCAATATCACTTAAAATATTCACTTCATTCCACCCCATACAGCCCCATATCATCACTCAAAACTTGACTTTATCTTTAATCTATTTGAAAGGCAGCTCCCTCTGCTGTATTTTTCCATGTGTACAACTCTTTGTTTGACCCAAGTTGACTAGTTTTGATCTCATTTGGTCAAATAACATCACACAATCCAATCCTGGTACTTGAAAGCAACAATCAATCTCCTTTTGCTATAGATAATAGAGAGAAGAGATTTTTCTATCTTGACTATAGTCTTGAATGAGGCCTCCTGAAGGGTATATCTCATTGGCTGTGAGGAAACAGGAGTGTGGATGATATAATCAATGAAATTGACAGCTTAAACCACATTATTGGTCTTTCCAGTAACAATTTATCAAACCATAGTATCTTTCTTAATAGGAAAGAATTTGAATTATTGCCCACCATGATGGTTTCCTTGCTCTAGTTGGGGTTCCTAATGGACATTAGTTATAGTACACTCTCCTATTTCATTTTGGGATGTAGTTTTCTAGGAGGAAAGAATCAGGAAAGCAAGAAAACCAATATTATCTATAAGAATATTTGATAGTAGCAAAAAGAAAATATACTTGTGATGACCAGGTTGAAATATGCTGTATTCTCATTGATTACATAATATTGACATTATACATCCACTACCTAAGGTATATAATCCTCTTACAGCATTCCAGGGTCTAATATATGTAATAGAAGTGAAAAGTCAAAAAACTGTCCCAATAAGGTGTCATTTTGGTATGGCTGCCATTTAACCAAATCTTAACCAAATCCTCTGATTCTTGGATTGCTAGAAAGCCATGAGTGAGTACTTTGTTTCATACACTTATAGGTTTGGATGGGGTTAGGGTCCTATTGCAGAGTATTGAGTTTAGTGCAAAACATGCAAACATTGGGACAGTTGTTTGAGCCACTGTATATGTTCTAACCACTTTTTTGCTCCTTTCTGCTGCTTTCCCTGGCTATATCTATGTACTGAGTGTAGGCACACAACCTTTATACCACGATAGATTATTTACACTGCTTAGTTGATGAATTGAATGGCCTTATAAGACATAATATATCACAATAGAGAGGTAAAACAAAAACATATCACTTTTTGACATACAGTAGATATGTGCTTTCAGACTATATGTCCAGATATCCCTTGTATATATCTACAACATATCATTAGTACAGGTATCTGGGACAACATCTAGCAAACCTATGTCACATTCTCCTCCTGGCCCCTTTTTGATCATAGGAACCTGTACCTGTGGCTGGGTAGCCCTGATAGTGTACTACAGTCCACCCAGTGTGTATATGCTTGAATTTCACCATACCATATCCCTTCCAAAGCACCATGAACTCTTCTAGTTTGCTTTTTCTTTTTTTTGTATGATAGGAATATAGAAAATGTTATATGACATATATAATCAGGGCAGCTATCTAGTATTGTAGTATACATATGCCCCCATTACTGTACATTTTTCCAATAGGATTTATGAAGAATTGAAGTAGAGGAAGACATAATGGACATAACAAGAGCATGGGAAATGGATTGGAAACTTAGGAGACTTTGAAAAACATAACATTATAGCTTCCACAGCACATCTGGGAGTGGTCTAAGAGATTGAATGTATGGATATTATTGTAGATTGTATTTATATACAACTCTTGAAGCTTAAATGTAAGTTCTGTCTATGCTTCTGAATAAAACTCCTACAGATTAAGTACAGCACTATAAAGATTAGTTGTATTCAATCACCCAATTACCTACTTTTTCACATTTTTACAAATCATGTATATACAGAATGATGTATGGATGTAAAATACATGATAATATGCTTTGTTGAGACTTAAACATGTGTTCAGAATATTTCCAGATGTGCTATGGAAGCTACAATATTATATTTTTCAAAGTCTCCTAAGTTTCCAATCCATTTCCCATGCTCTTGTTATGTTCATTATGTCTCCCCCTACTTCAATTCTTCATAAATCCTATTGGAAAAATGTACAGTAATGGGGGCATATGTATACTACAATACTAGATAGCTGCCCTGATTATATATGTCATATAACATTTTCTATATCCCTATCATTGAAACAACCAATAAAGCAAGTCAATTGCCTTAGGTCATCCACTAGACAGCATAAACCACTAACAAAGGTGTTGAGTTGATCAAGTCCACTTTAGAGGTGAAACTCCAAGAGAATCAGACTGGGGTTGCCAGTTGATTCCTTGGTTTTTATATACTATTATAGGGTATGTACATGTTTGTATCAAAACTACCAATACTGTCTAGGGCAGGCATAGTGGAGATAAGTAACATGATGTAACCGCATAGCAGTGGCAGAATGGAAGAGAAGCATGAACATGAGGTAAGTGCATGTGTGTGGCAGCATAGCCATGCACAGCACAGAAATGAACTATCAAGAATAAAGTTAGGTTTAATAAAACAAGGTTCACCATGAGGCAAACATGTGTTTTGTGAAATGGTAAAAGGCATGAGATAAGTGAGTTCCTGTAGGGAATCTCCTCACAGTTTGAAGTCTCAAGTGATCAGATAAGATAAGGGAAAGAGAAAAATTGATTAAGTTCATTGAAATGTAGTTCCAGTGAAACAACCAATAAAGCAAATCAATTGCCCTAGGTTTTTCACTAGATGGTGTAAATCACTAACAATTGGATGAGTTGAACAAGTCCACTTTAGAGATGAAACTCCAAGAGAATTAGAGAGGGAATGCCAGTTGATTTCTTGATCTTTATATACTATCATATTGTATGTACATGTTGGTATCAAATCTACTGATACTGCTTAGAGCAGGCATAGTGGAGATTAATAGCATGATGCAACTGCATGGCAGTGGCAGAATAGAAGAGAAGCATGGAACATGTGTGATGTGCATGTGTGTGGCAGCATAGCCATGCACTGCATGGAAATGAACTGTCAAGAATAAAGTTAAGTTTAATAGAACAAGGTTTGCCATGAGGCAAACATGTGTTCGTGAAATGGTGAAGGTCATGAGATAAGTGAGTTCTCATAGAGAATCTCCTCACAGTTTGAAGTCTAAAATGATTAGATAAGATGAAAAGAGAAAAATTGACTAAGTCCATTTAGATGTAGTCCCTAAGGGTGGGACTGTAACACTGCCCCCCTTCTAAAGATCAACTTCCAGGCGATTGAAAGGGAGGCAGTATGGGTGAATGTCAGTAAATGGCTCTGGCCACTTTTGAAAGAGCAGAAGGAAATCTGCTGGATCAATGGAGAGGGCGTGTGGGGCAGTGTTACAATTCTCTTCCTAAGTAGTGCTCTTTTTCTTATTTCTTCTTTTCGTGCCACATCTTCTTTCCTGAAGTCCCTTTTTTACACCTATCATCACTATCTTCTTATCCTGGGACCCCTCACTTTTACCGTACATGTCCTCTAACCCCTATGCCGTTCCTTGTATTACTGCCGGACAGGTGATACTCTTTGCTTATCTTTTCTTAGTCATGGACACTTACTCCTTCAGCCAACTCCCTTGTATCAGCTACATACTCCTCTTGCTTATCCTCTTTTCCATGATATTCCATGACATTCTATTCTTACTCAGCAGAATGTTCTACCTAGTTCCACAGTATTCTTTTGCTTACTCAGCAGATCTCTTCTTGAGTATATAAGTTCACATATTTGTACTTATTTTCTACTCTTGATCTGCACAATACATGTGTTGCACCTCCTTGCCTAGAGTCACTTGCTTCAAGGCCTAACCTGCCTTCACCCTTAGTCAACCTTGTTGCACCAGAGCTCGCCAAGCTCTTGATCATCTCTACAAGTCTACATCCTACTTTGAAGGACTCTTTGCTCCTTTACTTTGATCGTCCGTGACACTTGCATAACAAAAGATCAAGAGTGTCCATCTGTCCCTCCTATCCAGGAGCAGAACATCACCCTGTTAGACATTTTCCACTGCAACACCCGAAGGGGCTTCTCTGCCCACCCAGACTCTAGTGACAAGGAAAACCAACCCCTCGACCCCAGCCTCATATCATCATTCACATCCACAGTACCCACCTGACCCTTTGGCATTGGGAGACAATCCACCCCCAGTAACCCAGTAACCCCCAGACCACCTACCCCAATGTCATCATCCACCCCTGAGTTTAAAGCAGCCCTCCCCACTGACTTCTCTGATGATCCCACAGACTCCATATGTTGGATCAAGGCCATGAGGGCCTGCTTCACCATAAATTCCAAACTCTACTCTACCAATGAGATCAAAATCATGACTACCCTGAACAAGATGGGTAAGGGTAGAGGCATTGACTTCTCTGAAATGTGGTATGACAGAATGTCCAATGCTACCATTGACGCCAAAGAAAAGACCTTTGATAAATTTGCCGAAAACTTCAAAACCGCCTTCTACCCCTTTGACATCAAAGCCACTGCTCACTCCAACCTTGCTAAACTCACCCAAAAAATCTTTCGAGAGGAAGACGAGACCTTCAATGACAGATTCCAGAAATTCATCACTGACTTCCAGAACCTTGCCACCAAAGCAGGGATCTCAGACAAGACCACCCTCATCGATCATTTCTCCCTTGGAATTGGCCAACAGATCACCACCATGATTCTCTTCATGTCAACCATCCCTACCACATTAAATGAATGGATCAAGAAAGCCAAAACCTTCCACACACAGAAAATGCACATCACAGCCATCAGAGGAAGAAAGGGAAACCCATCCTTCTTTACATCCAGGAATCCTCCCCCTCATGACCCAAATGCCATGGATGTTGATGCTGTCTCCTTAACCAAGTTAACCCCAGTGGAACAAGCTTGCTGTATCAGAGAGAAATTATGCTTTAGATGCTGAAAGCCAGGACATAGTGCCAATCAACACAACCAATCCACTCCCCGCCCTCAGAACATTCACACCACAGATACTTCCAAATCCACAAACCCCACACCTCAGCCCAACATCAATCCTACTCCCCTGGTCTCTGCCATTGAAGCATATGTTCAAACCTTGAAGATGCAGGGAAAGGATGAAGCCAAAGTCCTCCAAACCTTGAAACTATGCTATGAAGATCCCCCAGAGAACATAGCATCCATAGAACTTGAGGATTTTTAGCTTGGGAAGAACTGTCGATGTACTCTTCCCATATTGTGAACCATGTAATAACAGCTCTTCCAAATGAAAGGACCTTGTGTATCCCCATCAGGCTGTCTAATGGAACACAAATCGTTGAAACCACCACCCTTGTTGACTGTGGGGCAACCGGAAACTTCATTGATGTTGGTCTTCTCTGCCTCCTTGAGTTACCCCTAGAGACACTTTCTAAACCCATCATTGCCAATAACATTGATGGAACTGCTAATGCCAAAGGAACCATCTGATGGAAGGCCCACACTGATATTCTGTTCAAAGAAAGAACAGAAAAACTCAAACTCATGGTTCTCAGCCTTGAATGTAGACAAATCATCCTAGAGATGCCCTGGCTGAAGAAATGGAACCCCACCATCAATTGGAAAAGAAACATGATAACATTACCTGAAAACCCCCTCACAACAGAAACTACCTCAGTACCTCAACAATATCTTGTACACTGGCTAGGCATTGATGCTAATACCAAGATCAACAAACACCTCAGGAAACACAAGCTGTGGAAGGAGAACGAGTCCATTAATAAGATTACCATCTCCACCCAGATCGCCCAACAAAGCACACCCTCGGAAACTCCCATACCTGACTGGTGCGCTGACTTCTCAGACATGTTCTCAGAACAAACCCATGCCAAATTACCACCTCACCGCCATTACGACCACACCATCGACCTTCAACCAACATTCACCCCCCATATTGCCAAAATCTATCCACTTAACCCAGCCGAGCTGCAGACCTGTAAAGAGTTCATTGATAAACACCTGAAGATGGGATGGATCATACCCTCCAAATCTCCCCAAGCTTCCCCATTCTTTTTTGTACCCAAGAAAGACAGTTCCCTACGCCCCTGCCAAGACTACTGATATCTCAATTCCCACACCGTTTGGAATGCATACCCTCTGCCACTCATCCCAGAACTCATTGATGACATGAAGGATGCCACCCTCTTCATGAAATTCAACATCAGGTGGGGCTATAACAACATCTGCATTCATGAAGAAGACCAATGGAAAGCTGCCTTTATCACCCCCCTGGGACTTTTCGAACCAATAGTGATGTTCTTCAGGTTTTGCAATGCACCATCTACATTCCAAGCCTTTATGAACCACATCTTCACCAATATGATAGCAGAAAAATGGCTGAAAATTTATATGAACAACATTAGTATTCACACCAAAGACGACCTTGCCCTCCACCATGAATAGACTTGCCGTGTTCTTCTGCGACTACGAGAACATGTACTTTCCCTCAAAATCTCCAAATGTATCTTCGATGCCCCATGAATGGAGCTCTTAGGGATGATTATTGGTCAAGGGAAGGTCGAGATGGAGCCAAAGAAACTGGATGCTATCAGATCCCAGAAACCCCCCACTTCCATTAAAGCCATACAATCCTTCACAGGATTCGCCAACTTCTACTGAAAATTCATACCAAACTTCTTGAACATCATCACCTCCCTCAATCTCCTCACTCAAAAGAATGAACCCTGGGTTTGGATGAGACTGCAACAAAATGCCTTTGACACACTCAAATAAATATTCTCCTCTGCCCCAGTCCTTTTAATCCCCGACATTACCCATCCCTTCACTGTCATGACCAATGCCTCCCTCCTCACTGCCAGAGCTGTACTCATGCAAACTGATGATAATGGAGACCATCATCCCTGTGCTTACTTTTCCAAAACTTTTGCACCAGCCAAATGAAACTATGACATCTATGACCAGGAACTCCTCGCCATCATCTTAGCTCTAGATGAATGGCGACAATATCTTTGAGGCACCACCCATCCAGTCACCATCATCACCAATCACAGAAACCTATCTTATATTAAGGATCTTAAGAAACTATCCCATCGACAAGCTCGTTGGTCCTTGTTTTTACAGAATTTCAATATCTGCTGGCAGATCACACCTGGTACATGGATGGCACCCACCAACACCCTTTCTTGAAAAGACCTCATCAACACCGCTGATGACAACATTGATGTCACCATTGTCCCAGATCCAGTGGTCATCCAAGCTCTTGACCTCTCCCTTGTGCACCATATCAAATCCTCTTCCTCTTCCAACCCCCTCATTTTGAAAGTGATCCAAGCTGTGCAGGATGGCTCCCTCTGTTCCCTTGCTCTGCCCTCGCTGACTGGACCTTTGAGGATGGCCACCTCTACTTTAAAGGACAAATGTACATACCACCAACAGCCCACCACTCCCTCATTTGCTCTTTGCATGAATTCCCCACCTCTGGGCATGCAGGGCATTTTCGTACCAAAGCCATCATCGAACGTGACTTCTGGTGGCCTGGTTTGTCCTCCTTTATCAATGCCTTTGTCTCTGGCTGTGCTACTTGCCAGCAGAACAAGGTAAACCATCATCCCACATGTTCACCCCTGCCTCTCATCCCCTCTTCCTCATCCCTTCCATTCCAGCAGCTTTCCGTTGATCTCATCACCAATCTTCCCCCATATGCAGGCCATGATTCCGTGATGGTTGTGGTTGACCACAGCCTTACAAAGGGGGTAATCCTCACTCCCTGCCCCAAAAACATTAATGCTGCTGGCATTGCCCAACTCTTTCTTTCCCATGTCTTTAAACACTTCAGTCTCCACGATTCCCTTATCTCTGACAGAGGACTGCAGTTCACCTCTGCATTCGCTCGGGAACTTGCACGGTTACTCCACTATGATGTTCACCTTTCCACTGCCTATCACCCTTAAACTAATGGGCAAACTGAACGAGCCAACCAAGAAATTGAGACTTATCTCTGAATCTTCTGCACCAACAACCCCCAGAAATGGACAGAACTTCTCACCACAGCTGAATTCCATCACAACTCCATTCCTCATAGTTCCACAAAAATCTCCCCCTTCTCTCTCATGCTGGGATATGAATTCCATTCCTACCCTCCACTTGGAAAAATGTTCCTCCCAGCCCTGGAAAACCATCTCTCTTTCTTAGAAGAAGCTTGAAAGGAAGCCCTTGCAGCACACAATTCTGTCCGACAGATCATGACTAAGCACTCCTCTCAGAGATTCACTCCATGGAAAGTAGAAGATAAAGTGTGGTTAGAAGCTACTCACCTCCACCTTCACTGCTCTTCCATGAAACTTGCTCCTAAACATCATGGTCCATTCGAAATTACCCAAGTATTATCTCCCCTTACTTATCACATACGTCTGCCTCCCACATGGAAAGTTCATGATGTCTTCCATGCCACCCTCCTTTTCCCTTATCAAGAAACTGACACACATGGACCTAACTTCTCCCAACCTCCTCCCAACATGATTGATGTCAAAGAAGAGTATGAGATTGATCAGATCATAGCTCACTGTGGCAACGGCAAAAACTGCCGGTACCTGACTGCATGGAAAGGCTATCCATTGTTGGAAAATACCTGGGAACCTGAATCCAATCTCCAACATGCTCCGCTCATACTTAAAGCATATAAGAAGCTATGAAATCTATAGTAAACCCCCAGTAAATGATCCACAACCTCATCTTCCTTGATTCCCCAGAATATGTCTTTCCTATCATCATCTCTCTCCTCCTCCTCTCTGTCTTCGCCCAACAACTCCCCAATTTATACCAGGCCTGTGCAGCCTACCTGTTTACCCATTTTCTATGCATGCATTCTCTATGCTGCTATCCTCACAAATCCTGTCCTCATGCACAAAATTGAAGAGATGCCCCTCTTCATTGAAGACACCATATCTCAGGAACTCGTATGCCTCTTTCATGATACCATCATGGCTCAGAACTATCACTTCCTCTCTACCCCCTTGGACCTACCTGCTGAATATGGTGTTCCTTTGAGACTCACACTTGCCTGCATTCCTGAACATACTTTATCTCTTCTTCATCTTCATGGTTTTCATACTTTCATAACTCGCATTTCCCCCACTCTCATTTACCCCACCTTTTATCGTATCTTTTTCACCATGTCCATGGGAGAAAGAGACCATTACATCACCCAAGCTGAATTGCTTCACCCTCATCCAGACTCTCCCCCTTTGATGATCCCTCCTCCATCCTCCTCTGTGGATACCTCCATCACTGAACTCTGTACCCAGATCTCCTCTCCTTCCCTCTCTGAAATATCGGAAACCCCTACAGCAGTTGAATCCACTATTTCTTCTGACAGAATTGACACAGTCACCAGAACACTTATCCAGTCCTACAATATCACACTCCCTTCGGGCCAACACATTCTCAGCTCCCCCACTCGTGTCCTTCCTGATGTCATTCCTTGTCGACCTGCCAATCCCCTCACCAAGTGTTTTCATTGCCACAATTTGGGCCACTACTGAGAGGACTGTCCCACCTATCACTGCCCACACTGCCATGTCTCCATGCCTGGGCATTCTCAATGTCTATGTCTATCCACCCAGTGTGGTTTTTGCCAGAATTGGAAACACTCCAATCAATTCTGCCCTAGTAGATGTTGTAACAGTTGTAATACCATTGGACATGTGCTTGCTGATTGTCCAGTTGAAAACCTTACCCTGAAACAGGCAACATCCATCTTCACAGGAGGACAGATTTAACCACAGAATCATCTCTTTACTCCGACAGGGGTCTATGCATATTGACCCTGGGTCTCAATTGTACAATGGGGGTAATGTTACAATTCTCTTCCTGAGTAGTGCTCTTTTCCTTATTTCTTCTTTTCATACCACATCTCCTTTCCCAGAGTCCCTTTCTTATGCCTATCATCACTAGCTTCTTATCCTGGGACCCCTCACTTTCACTGTACATGCCCTCTAACCCCTACACCATTCCTTGTATTACTGCCAGACAGGTGATACTCTTTGCTTATCTTTTCTTAGTCATAGAC
Source organism: Boletus rubescentipes (assembly GCA_038092775.1). Lineage (NCBI taxonomy): Eukaryota > Fungi > Basidiomycota > Agaricomycetes > Boletales > Boletaceae > Boletus > Boletus rubescentipes. The sequence continues at coordinate 69,071 of JBBPRA010000033.1, forward strand.
ACTTACTCCTCCAGCCAATTCTCTTGTATTGACTGTGTACTCCTCTTACTCATCCTCTTTTCCATGATATTCCATGACATTCTATTCTTACTCAGCGGAATGTTCTACCTAGTTCCACAGCATTCTTTCACTTACTCAGCAGATCTCTTCTTGAGTATATAAGTCCACATATCTGTACTTATTTTCTACTCTTGATCTGTGCAATACATGCGTCATCTCTTCCTTGTCTTGAGTCACTTGCTCCAAGGCCTAATCCGCCTTCGTCCCTAGTCCACCTTAATGCACCAGAGCTCGCCAAGCTCTTGATTATCTCTATAAGTCTATGTCCTACTTTGAAGGGCTCTTTGCTCCTTTACTTTGATCGTCTGTGACACTCGCGTAACAGGTGGAGGAGTGAAATTTGTGGAAATCACAGATAGTGTCTTTTGCATTTCTGAGATTAGACTTGGGTTCCCACATATGATACAAGTCATCATAGCCCTTCCAATGAACAAGATATTTGAGTTTTTTTTATTTTTTAGGCAAGAATCCACAATGTGGTCCACCTCCCATTCATTGTCCCTGTCCTCAGTCATGTGAACTGGTCTGGGCTGGTATGGGGTTTGCCCTTCCATAGGACCAAGGTAGGGTTTAATCCATAAGACGTTGACAACAGGGTGGATCTGTAGAGATCTTGGCAGCTTTAATTTTATGGCATTGGGTCCTGCCAAGCCAATAATGGTATAGGGGTGTAGCCACCTTTCTGTGCATTTATGAGAAGCATGGGTTAACCACAGGTTCTCAGTAGCAAGCCAAACTTGTTGACCAATGGTGTAATCTGGCACTGCCGAATAATGTTTGTCAGCATTGAGCCTCATCTGCTCTTTTGCCTTTTCCCATTTTTTTCTTATGCTTTCCAGTGTACCTTCCATTTTGGATGTGAAATCCTTGGCAGCTGGTGCCTTATTCACAGGCAAGGGTTCAATTCCCATGTGAGGTAAGTAGGACCATGTTGCCTCGAAGGGTGCAACCTTGGTCAATGTGTGCTTTTTACTATTTATGGAGAACTGGGCAATGGCAAGCCAATTAGCCCATTGATCTTGTTTTTCAAAGCAGTAGATCTGTAGGAACTTCTGGACTTCTTTATTCACTATTTCAGTCTGACCATCTGTCTGAGGGTGGAAAGATGTTGATAACTTAGTGGAGATACCAAGGGCTTTGTTAATTTCCTCCATGACTTGTGCAGCAAATTGTGGGCCTCAGTTCAAGGTAATGGAATGTGGGAGTCCATGATGCTTCCACACGTTGTGCATGAATAACTTGGCTGTATTCAGGGCCAAACATGTTTTTGTGCAAGGGATCAGTTCTACTTCTTTTGAGAACCAATCAACAACCATCAAGATTGTGTCAAAGCCGTGGGAGAGGGGAAGGTCTGTGATAAAGTTGGCTGATATATGTTCCCATGGTAATGACGGGGTCTCAAGTGGGTGTAGAAGGCCTGCTGGGGCCACATTAAATTCCTTGAATCTTTGGCATGTGTTACATCTAGCAACATATTCTTTAACTGTTGTGGCCATCCTGGGCCAATACTAGTTGTGCTGCAACAAATCTAACATCTTCTCATAGCCTGGATGTCCAGCTACCGGGGAGTCATGGTGTTTTTGGATGACTTCCATCCATAATAGATTACTCTCAGGCACATAGAGTCTGCCCAAATTGTCCATAAGTGTGCCATCACGTTCTTCGCAAATGGTGTTCTTTTTGCATAGCCTTTGAACATCAGCTTCTGACAGTAGGCAAGTGGCATTAAAAAATTTTTGTTTTAGTGAATCCCCTTCATCCATGATCAAGATGGTCATCCTAATCTTGTCCGGGGTGAGGACAACAACTCCTTTATTATCATCTTCTATGCCCTCTGCATGATCTTCTCATCTAGAGAGTGCATCAGGCTTTCCCATAGATGGTCCAGGTTTGTAATACCAGACCATGTTAAATCTAGATAAGTATTGCACCCAGCGCACTTGTTGTTGGTTAAAATCCTGCCTTTGCATGAACCATTGCAAATTTGCATGGTCATTTCATATTTCAAATTGGTATCTAGCACCTTCTAGATAATGACATCACTGTTGGAGTAGAAGCGCATGGACCAGTACATGGACCACGTAGTTAGTAAGCACATGTATTATGTAAGTTATCACTACAATACATATATATGGGCCAGGGACTGATGGGGGAGCTCCCCATCGAGTATCACCTGGTTCAGGTCCTCACATATCGACACAACCGTAGCTGTCCCCTTGCCACATACTACCTATTTTCACAACAATCACTGTTCCAGGGCTTGGATTACCAAGAGCATCTCTTTATCTGCAATTGGGTAGTTCCATTCCTGTGGTGTCATGGAGTGGGAAGAGAAGGTGACAGGGTGTCATACACCTTCTTTTTCTATAGATAGAACTGCCCCTATAGCATAATCACTTGCATCACTTTTGAGGTGGAAGACACAGTCTATGTCTGGGAATGCCAGAATTAGCACCATGGTGAAGTGGAGTTTGAGCATGTCAAATGCTACTTGTTGGGGTTCTTCCCAACAGAAAGGGTTTTCCTTCTTTGTAAGGTCATGAAGGGGTCTAGCCACCTTCATGTAATCTTTGATGAACCTTCAATAGAAGTTTGCCAGTCCAAGGAAACTCCTAACTCCTTTGACTGTTTTCAGCTCTGGCCATTCCAAAATTGCTTTTACTTTTTCTTGATCCATTTTAATCCCATCATGTCTGACTATCATGCCAAGGAAATCAACTTCTGTGGTGCAGAACATGCATTTTTTGGGTTTCACAAATAGATCATTTTCTTCTAGTCTTCTGAGCACTTCCAGGACAATTTTGTTGTGCTCAGCTTGGTTTTCTGTTTTTGTAAAGATCATCAGATCGTCAATGTAGACTACTACAACATCATCCATATCTGCAAAGATTTCATTCATCATCACTTGAAACATAGCAGGTGAGTTGCATAGCCCGAAGTACATGATGAGGGGTTTGAATGATCCATGAAAGCAGGTGAAGGCTGCCTTCCATTCATCATTTTCTTTAATGTGGACATTGTTGTATCCCCATCTAAGATCCACTCTTGTAAATAATTTAGCTCCTTGGAGCTTGTCAATGAGTTGTGTGATCAACGGCAACAGGTAATTGTTTTTGACCATGTGTTCATTTAGGTAACAGTAGTCCTGTACCATCTGTTTCTTCCCATCTTTCTTGGGAACAAAGAACACCAGTAACATTTGGGGGAATTTAGAAGGGCGTATATACCCCTTCTTTAATTGGTCATCAAGGAATGCCATAATCTTCTCTTGCTCTGCTGGTGATAAAGGGATAATATGTCCCTTTTTTGACTTAAACATGTCCTTGAGGTCAATTGCATGATCCCATGGTTTCTATAGCAGCATGCACTTGGATTCCTTTTTTGAAAATACTTTAAGAAATTTGTGATACTCCTTTGGTACTAGCTCTTCAGGAGTCTTTTCTTTTGGTTTTTCCTGTTGCACTTCTAGTGCGCATATTGTCTTGTGAACTTGATACTGAATATTGTACTCTTCCTTTTCAAGAGAAGCTAAGAAGGCCAACTTCGGCTGGAGCATATGACAGTGTTGTGGGCAGTGTGTCATTTTTACCGTTCCCTTGGTTCAGTCAATATCTGGATTGTGGTGTTTGAGCCAAGAGAACCCCAGGATAAATGAGTTCTTTCCCAGGTCCATTACTTCTGTCATGATCTTTTCATGATGTCCTTGAAATTTGATAATCAGTTCCACTGCATGGGTAATACTTCCACTGGAGTTCCATGTTCTGTCTACATTATACACAGGAATAGGGTTTCATAAGGGTGTAAGCAGTACTTTGTGCTTTTTGACCCATGTTTTGTCAATAAAAATGGCATTTGTGCCTGAGTCCAGGAGCACATCGAGTTTGGTAAAATCATTTTGGCTACTAGCTGGTGCAATCTGAATAGATAGGGATATTTCTCATGCAGGTCTGATGCTGCACACGAATGCATCTTCTGGAATTTCTTCTTTTATAATATTTTTGTTTTTGTTAGAGAAATTAAGCCCAGGTTTAACATCCCTGGTGAGCCCACTAGGGGACCCCTCTGATGGCAAGGTTGAATTGAAAATATTTTTATTATCTGTGGAATCCTTGCTTTCTTTGATTTCTTCCATGGACAGGACGTCATACCCATTATAGCCCTCAGCACACCCAGATTGGTGCCTTGAGCCTAGGCTTTTCCTGACTTCACAGCCAGGTTTTCATAATCCTTGAACCAGGCCCTTGCCTTGTCCAAAGACATTCCTTGAATGGACTTGGACCAATCATGGCCCTTGCCCTTATCTTCTTTTTCCTTTTTGATGCTTTTATCCTCATCTCAGGAGGTAGCGCCTTCTTCTGTCTTGGTGTCATGGGCCTGACAGCCACCTTTGCCCTGTCGGGAGCAGTCTTTCTTGTGACCGCTGCTGAGGAACTTGCATTTGCTGCACTGCAGCTTCAGCTTCTTACATTCTTTGGTAAAGTGTTCTCTGCCACAGTTGAAGCATTTGTTATTGCCACTCCAGGCAGCATCAATGTCCATGGCATTAGGGTCCCTTGTCTTGGCCCATTCTGCTGTTCCTGACTTTATGAAATTGAGGAGCTGTTTTTGGTTCCCTACCTCCTTGAGGTCTTTCTTGAAGTCCACCACTGCCATGTAGCATCCTTTTTCCAAAACCAGCCTTTCAACAATCTGTCAATCAGCATTTTGTTCCAATAGCTCAATGAGCCGGTCTTCTGGATACTGGGCCAGAGCTTGGAACATGTCAAACCTTGTGATGAACATGTCCATTGGTGTTGAGCCCTGCTTTAGGGACAACAAAGCTTTTCAGTTCCAGTCCTTTTCATTTGAGGACCAGAAGTTTCCTTCAACCAGGGCTGTGAACTCTTGCCAAGTCCACTTCTTTTCTCCGATCATCTCATTTAGCTGGGCACATGCAAATGTGCCAGCATCTCCACCTACCATTCTGGACAGTATGGTACAGATACCGGCTGCCCCTGCAAGAGCAGTGGAGTTCTCATCTTGCCATGTGCAAACACATGTTCACCACTCTTCAAATTTCTTTGCCCTAGAACCATCATATATTTCAGGGTCTGTGAAGATCTTAGAAAGCTTAAGGGCTTGTGCTCCCCCAAGCAGGTTTGACAACACCAGCCTTGCTAGGGCCATTGCCAAACTTTGGATTACTGCATTTAGCTCGCCGTTTACTTGATTTAGTTCAGCTTCAAGCTAAACATTCTTTGCATTGGCCACATCCAACTGGTCTTTGTTGTGTTCTAAATAGAGCTGAAGCTCTGTGAAAATGTTCACCACTTGCGAGTCTCCTGATTGGGAGGCAATGCCAGTCAATGCCACAGCAAGAGAGGTGGGAAGAGAAGTCATATTTGTGTAAATAAGATTTTTGAGGTAAAACTAGGGATATCTGTGCAGTGTTTGTAAAGATGCCCAAGGGCATAGTCAACGTTTACTTATGACGGGGGCAGGGTTATCGTCTTCCCATCTGCAGATCTCACGCTTGTATTGCTTGCAAGTCCTCTTCTTACATGGAGCTTCCTCCTGCTCCAGTTCCTCTCTCTCTCTCTCTTTGATACCTTCCCAAAGTACACTGCATCCTGTCAAAAGGCTGCAGACCTACTGGTTTGGAGTGGAGGTCTGTGTCCAATCACCTTTCTAGGCTGGACCCACAGAGGAGTCACTGGCCAGGTAATAAGTCTCATACCGGTGGGTCTGGGGTGGGTGTGTCATTGTTTGGATCCCTCTCTTCGGAGAAAGCCAAGACCTGTGTGATGGGGGTGAACAAGGGCTGTGGGTCACCTGATCTGAGGGCATGGGTGATGGTCTGGAATGGGCTGTGAGGGTGGAGAGAATCTCCGTCTGAGTCTGCTGTAAAGTCAAAGTGCCAAGGCACTAAGTCTTCTTCTAAGTGGCACAGAAATCTGGTGGCAGGGGAGAGGGGGTTATTGGCCTCTTCATGCTCTGGGCCTGGTGGAACTATTCCTACTGCTACCAGCTTCTGTACTGCTTCTGTCCAGCCCTCTCTGACCAGTAATGGTGTTCCGTGGGTGAGTTCTACTCTAGCCACCTACAGGTGGTTGAGACTTTCCCCTATCATACTGGGGATGGTGCTGGCGAAAGCACAGAGAGACCTGTGAAAGGAGATGGGCACTGAGTGCACTCTTCATGTGAGTGCCTCTAGTTGCAACTTTGAAGGAAAGATGCAATGCACTGACTTGTGTGCGAATGCAAGTGGTTTGAGTGAAAAGGATAAGGTGAGTGTCATAGTCTGATTCTAATGAAACAACCAATAAAGCAAATCAATTGCCCTAGGCTTTCCACTAGATAGTATAAACCACTAACAATTGGATGAGTTGAACAAGTCTGCTTTAGAGATGAAACTCCAAGAGAATCAGACTGGGGATGCCAGTTGATTCCTTGGTCTTTATATACTATCATATTGTATGTACATGTTGGTATCGAATCTACTGATACTGCTTAGGGCAGGCATAGTGGAGATTAATAGCATGATATAACCACATGGCAGTGGCAGAATGGAAGAGAAGCATGGAACATGTGTGATGTGCATGTATGTGGCAGCATAGCCATGCACTGCATGGAAATGAACTGTCAAGAATAAAGTTAAGTTTGATAGAACAAGGTTTGTCATGAGGCGAACACATGTTCATGAAATGATGAAGGTCATGAGATAAGTGAGTTCTCATAGAGAATCTCCTCATGGTTCAAAGTCTGAAATGATTAGATAAGATGAAAAGAGAAAAATCAACTAAGTCCATTTAGATGTAGTCCCTGAGGGTGAGACCATAACACCCAGTGAGTGGAACCATAACAATCATACAAAAAGAAGAAAAAGCAAACTAGGAGAGTTCATGGTGCTTTGGAAGGGATATGGTATGGTGGAATTCAAGCATATACACACTGGATGAACTGTAATACACTATCAGAGCTACCCAGCCACAGGTACAAGTTCCTATGATCAAAAAGGGGCCAGGAGAAGAATGTGACATAAGTTTGCTAGATGTTATCCCAGATACCTGTACTAATGATACAAGGGATATCTGGACATATAGTCTAAAAGCACATATCTACTGTATGTTAAAAAGTGATATGTTTTTGTTTTACCTCTCTATTGTGATATATTATGTCTTATAAGGCCATTCAATTCATCAACTAAGCAGTGTAAATAATCTATTGTGGTATATGTAAATGTTATGGTCCTACCTCAGGGACTATATATTTAATGAACTTAGTCAATTTTTCACTTTTCATCTTATCTTATCTAATCATTTCAGACTTCAAACTGTGAGGAGATTCTCTATGAGAACTCACTCATCTCACAACCTTTACCATTTCACAAACATGTGTTCACCTCATGGCGAACCTTGTTCTATTAAACTTAACCTTATTCTTGACAGTTCATTTCCATGCTGTGCATGGCTTGTTACAGTCCCACTCTCAGGGACTACACATCTAACAGACTTAGTCAATTTTTCCTTTCATCTTATCTAATCATCTTAGACTTTGAACCATGAGGAGATTCTCTATGAAAACTCACTTATCTCACACCCTTCACACTTTCACAAATACATGTTTGCCTCATGGTGAACCTTATTCTATTAAACCTAATCTTATTCCCGACAGTTCATTTCCATGCTGTGCATGGCTATGCTGTCACACATGCACATCACACATGTTTTATGCTTCTCTTTCATTCTGCCACTACCATGTGGTTGCATCATGTTATTAATCTCCATTATGCTTGCCCTGGACAGTATCAGTAGATTTGATGCAAACATGTACATACAGTATGATAGTATATAAAGGCCAAGGAATCAACTGGCATCCCCAGTCTGATTCTCTTGAAGTTTCCCTCTAAAGCAGACTCAATCCCTTCCCTTTACTTTCCAAGTGGTCCAAGCAGTCTTTTGAGATAACCTAGAGTGCTAGCTGCTTTAGAAGTGTTTCAATAAAGGTTGTGTGCCTACACTCAGTACATAGATATAGCCAGGGGAAGCAGCAGAAAGGAGCAAAAAAGTAGTTAGAACATGTATTAAAGGAGATTCCAAATTAGGATATGTTGTGGGAGTAGTGGCTGTTTATGGCCATTGCCCCTGGTGATAAGGATAAGATAAGATCACAAAAAGCGGCTGTGTTCTTGCAACACAGAGCATTTTAGATATTGCAAAGTAATACACTAGACTGCTTACATAATCTCAAAAATGCGCAGGGTCTTGCAAAACTAACTATAAGTTAAAACTGCAGTAAAACCTGCAAATATGACAGCAGTAATTACCAGAAATGTTGCAATAAAGTGTTAGGATCTGGTGCAGTGCATGACCACGAGGCAGGACAAAAACCTTAAGTCTAGGCCGAGGCTGAGAGTGGATGGGGGTGGCTCCGAGTTAGAAAGTGAAAGTTCTTTATAATCACACACCTCGATTCACGACGACGGCACTAATGTGTGTACCCGCATGTTCGGTAACGCATCTGTAACCATCCGAAACCTTACGGCATGCAAATTTCAAGTTTCCTTCTCGTCATCCGATTGGATTTTCCTCTTTCGTCAGCCGTTCTACAACCGATTCTCCAATGAATTATTCAACGCCCCAAAACAATGTCTTTTGCTGCATCCACCATGTGGGCCGCTATTGGTGTTCCGACGACTAAAGCTCCCATCAATGTTACGACGTTTTTATCATACATTCTACCTCCTGTGCTTTTCTACTTCGTTATGGCGGTCCTGGCCATCAAGCCTCAGACCCGCGCTCTCCGCGTGGCGTTGTGGCCAGTCATTGCGTTGTTGGCATTTCGTGCGGCGTTTTCCGTGGATATGGCCCTCAGTAGCTTTGAGCGAAAATTCCACAATGATTTAGCAGTAAGTGGCTCTTTCGAACAATCGTTCTCAAACCTATCAAGGGCAAGACTCAATTGATTGGTAGAACCCTATGATGATGCTTGTCATCCGTTCCCTTTACTGGGCGTCTGTGAAAGAGCCGCTCGTGAGACAGCTGCGTCCTGTGAATAGTACCCCATCAACTCTCATGGACGCCCTCGATCTTGCGTTAGCCTTCCGAGGTTATGGTTGGGATTGGTCTCGTGGATTGTACATTCCGCGCGAAACCCGTCCTTCCAATCGCACTAGATTCATCTGCCACGTAGCCCTGTCCGCTGCGGTCCATGCACTCATCTGCGGTACAACGCACAGAGCCATTCGATCATTCTCCCCAGCTGGACTCGGCTCCATTTCAGGAGGGTCAATTTTCGACGATACCCTACCTTTCCACATACGATACCTCCGATCGAGCATCATCTCCATCATAGGTTGCTTTGCGGTCTATGCCAGCCTCCAGATGGCTTACGATTCATGTACCATCCTAGGCGTCCTTCTCCTTGGGCAGGACCCCGCTCAATGGCCCCCCGGCTTTGATTCCCCGTGGCTTTCCACATCATTAGCACAGTTTTGGGGACGCAGGTGGCACCAATGGCTTCGTCATATATTCCTCGTCCACGCCGGTTATCCACTTTCCTTCGTCTTTGGTCGCGTGGGTCTTGTTATCGGGGCATTCTTCTCCTCTGCAGTGTACCACCATGTTGGGTTAAATTCGCTTGACAGCACGAGCGAGCTCTGGAGGATGCTGCTTGGGTTCGGAATGATGGCCCCGGGGATGTTCGGCGAGCAGATGTTCAAGCGTATGACGGGAAGGAAGGTATGTGGGCTAGCAGGATGGATTTGGACGATGACTTGGCTTGTCTTGTGGGGAAATGCGTTAATAGATGGTATGGTTCGTGCTGGGTTGTTCAGGACTGACACTATGATAGATGGCGTGCCACCTGTGCGCAAGTTGGTGGAACGCCTGGTGATGGATTTGGATACCTGGCTGCATACGTTATAGTTTAGGATGGCCAGCCTCTTGCTATTAACAGTATCCTGTTAGGACGGGATCCCTCCCCCTCGGCTGTCCCGACTCGCGATAACCATTCGCTTTTGGATGTGGGCATAGACGTCAGGTCCGATCTCCGTCGAGTATTACAACTCCCTCGATGTAGATTTCTTCCGTCAAATTTCAAACATGCTTTCAAGTAGACTCTTTGAAGTTTTGAGGGTCCTTGCGCGAATAACTCGAATCAGGTCGCACTGCCGTTCAACGGGCGGCACTGCGGCGGCGCAGCGCGTTCGTTAATCTTGGCCGCCTGGGCGGCCCTGATTTCGCTTACGACCCGTCACTGCCAGTAGCATGTCCTCTACTTTGTTGTCCCTGCATGACACTGTTGATGTATCCTCCACCAACGCTCTTATCGAAAAAATTACAACGTTTATTTCCCATGTTCTCCCTCCTACGCTTTGCTACTTCGTGATGGCGGTGTTAGTCATCACGCCGCAGACGCGCACTATCCGGCTTGCATTGTGTCCTGTCATGGTATTGCTGGCGCTGCGTGCAGTAGCACCCATGGATATGATCTCACTGAAGATCACCGACCGAAAACTACATCACAATTTAGCGGCAAGTGTCCATTTCGACACCAACATCTTCTCATGGTCCTTCTCACTGTACTGACTGGGTCCAGTCCCTACAGATCTTGATATTTGCGACCACGGTGCGTGCCCTTAGTTGGGCACTAGCAAGAAAGCCGCTCGTGCGACAACTCCGTCCCGTGAACAGTACTCCGTCAGCCCTCATGGATGCTCTCGAGCTTTTGTCAAACGCTCGAGGTTATGGCTGGGACTGGTCGCGCGAAGTGCACATTCCACGCGAAACCCGTCCATCCAACCGCATCGGGTTTATTTTCTACACAATTCTCTCCGTAGCTGCTCATGCGATCGCCTTTGGTATACTCAATACGTCCATCAGATCCTTCTCCCTTGCATCATTAGGGACTCAGTCTACTGGTGTTATTTTGGATGAAACCCATCCTTTACTTCATAGGGCGATCAGGATCGGCTTCCCTTCACTTGGAGATATCTCTAGAGGATCTATTTTTGATGAATCCCTTCCCTTCTGCTCGCGATATCTCCGCTCGAGCGTCATCTCCATCCTCGCCTTTGTGTGGAACTACGCTGGCATCCAAACGTGTTACGATTCGTGTACGATAGTCGGCGTGCTTATCCTTGGACAAGACCCTGCCCAATGGCCTCCCCTCTTTGATGCCCCATGGCGCGCCACCTCTTTGACTGATTTCTGGGGACGTAGGTGGCACCAGTTGCTTCGTCGCACATTTCTTGTGCTGGGTGGTCATCCACTTTCCTTCATCCTTGGCCGAACTGGTATCGTTGTCGGCGCGTTCTTCGCTTCGGCCGCATTCCACCACGTAGAGTTGACCGCACTAAGCAACAACAACAGTAAGTTCTGGAGAATGCTGGTCGGGTTCGGGATGATGGCTCCGGTAATCATTATCGAAGGTGTGTTCAAGCACGTCACAGGGAGGAAAGTCCGGGGGTTTGCCGGGTGGGTTTGGACGATGGGTTGGATGCTCTTGTGGGGAAACGTGATGGTCGACGGTTTCATGAGAGCTGGGATGTTGGGATTCCCGACCTTGATGGATTTGGTATATCCTGTGCGGGTGTTCGTGGAATACCTGGTGACCGCGTTTGATAACTTGCTGCATGCGATACCTACTGTCTAGCGTGCTAGTCGCACGAAACATTAAAATCGACTATATCACTTGGATGTATAGACGTCGCATGATAAACCTTGATGGCCTCTCCGCAAAGAGGGACAGCCTACGGGATACTAGTTTGATGATATATTTTGTTGTATGGAACGGAACCCTTCGCCACAGGGATACGGCTTTTCGTTGAAACGGTGCGAAGACCGTCGCATGTAACTGGAGGAATGACTTGAAGGTGACTTGAATTTTTTCCTGACGACAGGATCTAAGAGTACAATGCAAGGTAATGAGGTGGGCCATTACTCGCACACCTCGCGTGTCATCGATTCACCGCAGACGTTGAGTTTCCAAAATGTCACGATCAAGTATATAGACGCTGCGTAATCAATTCCTAAAAAGTTGAACAATCGAATTGGATTCCTTCGTATGGATGCCATAGGTGGCCCCCAACACCAGTCGTCAAGGCTAGCTAGCATGCGACGCACGACAAGAAAGGCACCAGACGCATCTACCAATTGGCCACGAGGAAGTGGAAGTGATGGAGAAGGCGGAGAAATAACCGAGCGGGGAACGGACTCGTAGACTGAGAGTCCATTTTTACTGCTTTGCGTGATGGAAGGGAATTGCGAAACATTCTCAGATACGGCGCAGAGAGGAAGAGAGTGGTTTTGAAGTGCTGATTCCTCCGCTCAGGCTATTGATCTTGGAGGTACCGGGGATGATCGATGATCTGCTAACAATGGCTCTTCTTGTTACGTACGCGTCGGGGTTTTACTGGTGTGGTTTTAATTTACCCCTCCAGACCCAGCTTGAAAGCTGACCGCAAGTAAAGCCCGTCGTGGAGTGACGCTGGACAGCACTTTTGAGCACTTTTGGCATAGGTCGGAAAAGGAGATTACAGTGACGCGTGTGGTCGACATCACGATGGTGTATCTAAGAAAGGTTCGTCAGGGTTTGTCTACCCTTTTTCGCCTGGGTCACTCTTCGAGAAAAGCTAACCACTGTACAGCTTGAAGCTCCGCCTACACTGGCAGGCTTGAGCACGAATACGATGTTGTCCTATGCAAGGTCCATCTCAGCCTCCAGTCTAATTCCGAATCCGACCGCGCAAGTGACTATAGTATGAGCCATCGATAGTCATGATCTCCCGCAGTCTCTCTCTTCTCGGACAAACTCCGGAACCAAGTTCACAGCAATGGCGTCGTCGACGTACGTCGAAACGTTTGTCACCATTCTTCGAGCCTTGAGCTTAGTCGAGGGAACATACAAGCCTTCCCCGAGCAATCCACCGACAAGCAATAGTACCGCAAGCCCGATAGGCTATTCAAGCATCGATGGCCCCGGCTTTCTGGGTACTCCCGTTGATACGATGTTCAACGCATCCGGCCCTAGGTTGAGTGACAACGCAACACCATTTCATCCTGCGATGGGTGGCAACATTGGCGCAGACACTCGATGCGCGGTGGTAGCATACGACCCCCCACCGCTTGTCAACCAAACCTTTTGGTCGTTCGACTCCGTCACTGCGAATATATACCGTTATCGAAGGCAACAATCCGTCAACCTAGGTTCATGGTAAGTACCGGAAAACCAGTCACCTCGAGTCTTCTCACCATTCGTTAGGTTCGTACAGGAAAACTGGATGGTCCCTTCCCTCTTCACCTGTGCCTCGGAGCCACAAAGTGCAGAGATAGACATCGCCTCGGGTTGGGGATCCGTCGAGAATGCGCGCGCTGTGCTCGAACGACATTGGGATACGTTCATCAACCAAACGGATTTTGATTACCTCGCCAAGATTGGCATCAACACCGTCCGCCTCCCGATTGGGTACTGGTCGCTTGGTCCAACCTTTGTCACAGGTACCCCTTTCGAGCCGTATGCGAGCGTTTATACCAATGCTTGGCCTCGAGTCGTTCGAGCGGTCAACATGGCTGCTCAATCTGGTATCGGCGTGTTGGTGGACGTTCACGGCGCGATCGGAAGTCAAAATGGCCAATCACATTCTGGCATATCCGATGGTCAGACGAGGCTGTTCAACAGTACTACATACATGGACAAGACCTTTGAGATGTTCATGTTCTTGGCGGATCAATTTCAAAACGTGACCAACATCGTCGGCATCGAAATATTGAACGAGCCAAACGATGCGCCCAATCTCTCGGATTTTTGTAAGCATAGTGGATTTGCGTTATTGGCGACCGCTCAGCCCCTGTACAGACACAAAAGCGATCACGGCCATGAGACAAAGGTCCCCTGGCGGGCCTAATCTTCCGCTCTACATTCATGATGGTTTCAACATCCAAAAGTATGCTACCTACCTCTCCAATCGTTCGGATTTCGTGATCGAGGATCATCACTCTTATTTTGTCTTTACGCCTGCGGACGAGTCCGAGCCGGCGTCCCAGCATACGGGCGATGTCAAAGGACCAATATCTGGTGATCTTGGCACAGCTGACTCAAAAGACCGCGAAAATTTGATCATCGGCGAATGGTCGTGTGCACTGACCGACCAGAGTTTGTCAACTCAGAGTAATCCAGACGAAGCCAGAAGGCAATTCTGTACGACTCAGATGGGTGTTTATACCAACACGAGTGCTGGCTGGTCGTTTTGGTGTGAGTCGTGCCGTGTTTTTGCTCGCCAACCGTGGTGCTCTAACCGATTTGACCAGCTTATAACAAGGAGGGCTGTGAGACCGATTCAGGATGGTGCTTCAAGGCCGCCGTCGGGAGAAGCCTTCCAGAGACCTTTTTCTCCTATGGTAAACCGCCTCCGACGAATGCCGCTGCGCTCCAGCGTGCGTACGCCGCAGTCAGCAGTATGACCGTCCCCGCATCCCAGTCGGATATTCTCAAAATACTACAGAGCGCCACCACGATGGCTCAAGGACCGAATGATACCATTCCGTGGAACATGACAGCCGCACAACAAGCGTCGTCGATCGAGGGGTACTCGAATGGGTATCAAACTGCCAAAATCTTTACGCAGCATGGGTGGTCGAGACTCGGGTTTATAGAACAATACATTCGAGACAGCGTGAGCGCGATGGGTGGGTTCATTCCGCAGGGGACCGAGGAGTATTACCGAATGGGATTCAAGGTGGGATTAGCGGATGGGGAGGGTGTTGTCGCTGCTGTCCTTGCATGACCATGTTGTTAACCCCTCCGTTGTTTATTGTTTATGTAATTCTTGTGACCCCTCCACGAAACCCGATAAAGGAAGTAGAGAACAGCGCAGCGCGCCCATCGTGCGGGACGACATGCTCGGGATCGAGGACTACGGCAGCGACGCCGAGAGCGGCGATGAAAGCTTGAAGACGACATCTGCGTCGTCCCTTCTCTCGAAACTTCCTCCACCGACCTCCAAATCGACGTTCGCACTTCCCCCTCCAAAGTCTTCCTCCTCCCTCTCCCTCCCTGAACCTTCGAGCTCGAGTTCCACCCCACACATAGGCGGTAGCGCAGCCCCGCCGAAACCTAAACGTACCAAGAAAATAGCCATAAATCTTCCGTCGCTCCCCCCTCCAGACGACGACGAGGATGATGGTCCACCAGCCAAGAAGCCCCGGGTCACATCGAGTACAGGCGCCGGGAAATCCTCCCTTCTTAGTATGCTCCCCGCGCCAAAACAGCCAGCACCGGTGATTGAGAAGAAGGAGGAACGTGTTCTCGGAGGTGGGGGTGGTCCCGGGTTGGTGTTTCGTACATCCAAGAGTCAGACACGGTCTTACGATGCGAACCCGGGCGACGAGCACCCCGTTGATGCGAGTGCCAACGACGTGGGGCATGGAGAGGTCGAAGGACCCACTGACGTCCCCGGGCCGTCGACCGCGTTCGTTCCAACCTCTCTCAAGAAAGGCAGGGCGAACATATCCATCGAGGACCAAGGTCTCTCGAAACCTCTTCCTTCGTCATCCACGCAACCCTCAAAATCAACAGTCCCAGTTGTAGCCATTTTTTCTCTTGGTGCGAGTACACCCCCTGCCAGATCTATACCTACACCGTCAACATCGTCCGCGCTAACCATCTCGAGCGCACCTTCCGCCTCTGTATCGTCCTCATTCTCTGTATCTTCTGCACCTGCTATTTCAACCTTTCGACCCCCGTCGCCCACGTTGGACGATCCTTACCCGGGTTACTACCAACTTCCCACTGGCGCCTACGCCCCCTACGACGCCGAATACTACGCCTCCTACGCTCATAAATGGAAGGCAGACTATGACAAACACATCCGTGCGCTCGAGAAATCGCAATACGAATTCGACAAGGACGGTGGGCAGGACGTCGATATGGCTGCGGAGATGGAAAAGGCGCGTCGGGAGATCAAGGAACGTGAGGATAGGAAGGCATTGACGACGGGCAATGTTGGACAGGACGAGAATGGGGACCCAGCGATGCCTAGGATGAATGTCAAGGGCGCCAAGCTGGGCGCAGTAGCGAGGTCGAGGCATCAGCTGACGACATTACTAACGGAGGCGTATCTGAACCGGGAGGCGTTGGAAGAGAGGATTGCGCAAGGCCGGAGGAACAGAAAGGAAGCTGGGATGAAGTACGGTGAGTGCTTACACTGTCGGGCAAGACTAGACTGTTGATATATGCGATCTAGGTTTCTAGTACATCTATTTTCCAGAAGTGCATGGTATATTATACTAAGTGTATGTATAGTATCTACTAGATGAAAGGTAAGATGCTATGCTACATTTGTGACACTCTAGTGGTTCCCCAGTGATAATCAAGAGATGCATGAAATTCAACAGAATGATTGTTAACGTCCAGCCGAGAATTCTGCAAGGCGCACTATTAGTCTCTAGGAAACCAACATTGGCAGATGATACGAACTGGTGACACTCTTTGTACCTTCGCTAATGGCATGTTTTGCGAGTTCACCCGGTAAGATCAACCTTACCGCCGTCTGTATTTCCCGGGAAGAAAGCGTCGATTTCTTGGTGTACGTAGCAAGCTCTAGACATCACTCATGAGCTCGGACACACGTCGATTCAATCTATATCAACTCACTACTCGCCTCGCTTGCGATCCGCTCAAACAAGTCATTTACAAACGAGTTGAGAATCGACATTCCCTTGTTTGAGATGCCTGTTTCCGGATGAACCTGCCTCAACACTACAATACACGTGTCAGAGTTCAGTCGGGTAACCCGAGAGCGACACCGATGACCTACCCTTGTATATGTAGGTGCTGTACGTTTCCCTTCTCGTTTTCTTCCGCTTCTTGGGTGCTTCTCCGCTTTGGGTACTATTACCACCTCTGGCGGATGGGCCACGGGACTTGGCTGTCGAGGTTGCAGCAGCGGACGCGGGGGCCTTGGACGCCTTGGACCCGGGCACTTTGGATGCTGGCGCTTTGGCGGCCTTGGAACCTGGAACGACAGTAGAAGTTTCGACTGTCTGAACAGTGCATGAGTAGGACAGAACCCTACAAAGAGAGAAAACAATTACCTTGGATGCGACCATGGTATCCACACGTCAAGTTCTTCGTGAACGGAAGAAGAAAGTAAAAGAGGTGGTCAATGTCGTTGACGCGACGCGTTTTGTGGGCGCGTCGCGGCGGAGTTGGAATCACGTCAAACCCGTCCCACTTCACCTCGGATCACGAACCACGTATTGAAGATCTGTCTCAGAGTTGTAGTAGCTTGCAGATCTGAGTCGTCATTCACATTCTTTTGACAGCTTCAAGAAATTGCACAATATTGGTTGTGCGCCACCCTCAACCTTTCAAGTCGAGGCACATCCGAGCCACTGGCCCCTGGGCACGACCAGTGGGAGCCTCTCGCTGGGAGCCTTGGGCAACTGAACTAGCGCATCAGGTAAGCATTGCTGTGGTACACAGCCTCACTTTCGATTCCGTGTGACTTTGAACCATGTACCTAAAGTACCACCAAAGCCTGGCGA
This sequence comes from Boletus rubescentipes, assembly GCA_038092775.1. NCBI lineage: Eukaryota > Fungi > Basidiomycota > Agaricomycetes > Boletales > Boletaceae > Boletus > Boletus rubescentipes. The sequence goes on from JBBPRA010000033.1 coordinate 86,656, forward strand.
TCACTGAGCGTTTCTCTAACCTCACGCCACGATTTGTCGCCGCGCATCGCTAGACCGGCCCTTCGACTACTTTTGTCTCGACCCATGCCACGAAATGATCCCGATTCAAATAACATCAAATTCCCAGGTGACGATTATGTTCATGTCCATTTGATTTGTGGTTGAATGGTCTACAGACGTACAACAGGAAGAAGATCAGCAACGATTCAATGCAAACCTGAGAGCATTCTTCTCAAGATCTTTTGCACTTGTCTGCAAACCAAGGCTCTTCGCACCCCTCGTCATTGACTTCTGGATGCTTCTTCAGTCCTTCTGGAGTGGAAAGAAACTGGGACCCGACCTTGTCTACCCGATATTAAGCATTAGGAAGCGGCAGTCAGGGCGTCTAGCGAGATTGATACTAGAACACTGCAGGGCTGTGCACTTGTATGAACTCCTTGCGGCAACGTCGTTTCCGAATGGAATTGACCCACCGTGTGTCGCGGTGATTAACTTGGACAAAGTGCCTCAGAACGTCGTTCAGAGCGGATACGGCACACAGTTTGATCTGTATGGTCTCATATGCATTCTTGTGCTCCTCGAGACCTTCATCACAACAACTGTGCATACGTTTTATCTGTTCGGTGGGGGATGGGTAGCTTGGTTTAACTGGATTTTGGGTGCCGTTTACTTTCTGATATTCTGTTGGATTGCTGCGACCCTTGGAAACGGCACCCTTACGCCTGCTCGGCGATCGAACACGTCCACTCCGGGATACGCTGTGCTTCTGGATCAAGACTTTACTGTTGTTCTACATGGGGATACAAGCATTGTCGAGGCGATTGCAGAGAGTAACTTCACCCTCTCTCACCCCAACTCCGTTCCGAGATCTGTCCTAAAGGACAATGGTCGACATATCTTCCATGGTTTACTCGCACCTCGCGACTTACTCGGAGCTTTATGCGAAGCGGCCTGCCTCACCGTCCTCATGTCGTGCTGCTTGGTATCCCGCCACACAGCGCAGGAGGGGACATCGCTGGCAATCGTTATCTCAACTGCATTCCTCAGTTCACCACCCCCATGGAAACTGACCGTAGCCTCTGGCTTTGTCTGGCTTTTCCTGTCAACTGTCCAGCTTTACCCCCCACTGTTATTTGAGGTGACATACGCGCAGGCGATGAGACGGGGACTCTATTTTTTCCTTCTATGGCATTCTTTCTGTTCTGGGTCTTCGTACCGACGCTTAAAGGTCGAGACTATCCGATTCAAACTGGAAAGTTTCTCGATGCCCTTGGACACCCCAAAGTCAGGAAGTGGGAGTTCGACACGCTCGCTGCAGCCGCGACGTTTCAATCCCTCGTTCTTTGTCATGGCATCCCCCGTCCTATCAGGAGTATCGACGTTTCAGCCTTCCTCGACATGCTCGTTCCAGATCAAAGGGACCTCTGGAAAGCTTGGAAGGCGAGGGTAGTCGATCGGATCGTACACGAGATGGACATTTTGTTTTTACCGACCATCCCGACGTTTCGGGATGAACGTCAGCAACAGCTCAAGGACCTCTTGGATCAAGCTCAGTTCGGGCATGATATGTACAGGCGATTCTACGATCGTTAATGATCTTTGTGTTTGGAATGTTTTACCTTGTTTATCCATTTAATTATTCTCTCTTTATTTCATGATTGTGCACAGAAGGGTCGTCGTTTGGATACGTACCAAATACTTTGATATTCCTTGTGATAGACATCTCCTACTTTTTCGCACTGCCAGGGTATGGACGTTTTATTTGAAGATCCCTGTCTCGCCGTCTTTGTGTTTCGCTGGTTGTTATTCTAGCCGTCAGCGTTGGGATCTCAGATAGTACTGCTAAGCGATGAGGATGCACTCTTTGTGCATGCCCTTCATTTACACGCGACGTACCCAGCATGGCCATGGTTTATCGGAGTAGGTAGAGCACCTTGTCAGGTCGTCCAGTGTCGTAATCGTAGTCAGCAACAGAGTCGGGCCTCGAGCCAGTTTCCCTCACTCTCTCTCCACCAGTCCTCTACAAGACGGATCCATCTCAGTCCATTAATGCCATTCTAGAGGTCTGTCATTTGTTGTGCTGGCTGCCATAGACCTCAATGTTTAGATACAGTGAGGATGCACGCTGGATGTACGTCCATTATTGACACGCGATACCACTTGCAGCGAGTATATGCTATGTCCAAGGGAATATCATCATGGAAACCGACGACGATGCGGGTCACCGGTTATATGCCAGTCAGTGTTCATGGTCTTGTTGTCATGAGCTACTCAGTGTGGTGCATAGGTGTCATGGTCAATTGGTGGTTCCTGTGTCTGGCGTTTTTTTGTCGTCCCATCAACAAATTGGTCTAGTACCAATATTCACCAATGGTTTGATCGTGAGCCACTGCGACCAGATAAGACTGATACGCACATTATATCCAATTCTTTGCTGTTTGCGTAGACCATCTTGGTGCAGCGTTCGTTGTCTATCTATTACAAGAGGCCGCGGTCACAATGGGCAATGCTCATCAACCCACCAGCTTGGCGCCAATCATTTCTCTCCCGTCGTCTTGGACTCGCTCAGTGATATCATCTAGATGCGGAGGCGGCGACGGACTCCGATCTGTTGCCGGCACCGGACTGCCGGACTGTTCCTTCTCCAATTCGTTGTCGTTGGTCTAATCAATGGCCCGGTGAATAACTCGTGCCTCAAACAACAAAAAGTGCATACGTGGGACGCGCTGGATCGCTCAACAACACTCATGCAACCGCACGCATTACATGCGTAAAGCGACGGTCTTGCATTCCGCTGGCACTGCGACGACGTGGTGTGCGTGCGCACACACACGACCCTATCACTCTCGGACGCCATGCGTCACTGCATTGCACGAGTGCGAGGGATAGGACGAGGTCCCGGGTCGTGTATGCAACGGCGGAAAGCGCGATATTCGACATGCCAAGGACCGTTGCGCTGGGGGCGTGATGGAAAGGTGTTGCCGCAGGTGGACGGCGTGCGTTGGTGAAACAACCAGTAAGTGCACCCTCGGCGCAACATGTCGAGGGTGTGGCATCCCCCAGAGGTAGAGTCCATGGTGGTACGGGATTCTGCGACAAGGCTCGGACATGCCAGCGTGGAGAGGTGCTTACCATCAAAGACCTTATTCTGAATGCGTTCCAAGAAATTTCTTCCAATGGGAATCGTCAAGCTGCATCCAAGGGATCTTGAATACTTATTCCTACTTAGATGGGATAAGGTTACCATGCGTGTGGCAATGAAGACTCGAGAGCCTCTGTCATCTCCAGAATCCTGATCGGTTTCCACTGGAACCCGAAGAGTTCGGTAGTAAGGACCTTGAAGCCCTTGAAGGTGTATCCTCAAATTTTGCAATTTTTTCCCTAGTTTATGATATCATCAGCGAACCAACACGCATTGAGATTGCAGCAAATATTATAGGTATATTATCCATCCATGTAAATCCCTCAGAGTTCCTATATCCAGAATAGCTTGCAGATGTGTCGTCAATCGCTCTCCTCCGAATCTTCACTTTCAGATTCAGATTCGAGCACCAGAATGGACGCGCCGGCATCCTTGGTCACCCGGGCGCGGGTCTTCATCAGGATTATTCGTCGTCCGAATTGACTCAGCGTCAATGCCGTTTTCCCAGGTGTCTCTCCTGTCGTGGTAGAGTTTTTTTTCTCTGTCGTGGTCTTGCTCGGTCCAGAGTCATCCGGGAACACACCCATTCCAGACGGAGCAAGCACGATCGCTTCTCCTGTCTACCGCGGCAATGTCAATCATGGTCTACTATCATTCACAAGAACGTCGTCGAGCTTACCTGCAATTTGACCACTTTGTCAAACCCTTCCTCTGTTGAGATATCCGCTGAAACATGGTGCGCGAGGTGGTCCCACCACGCAGGCGAAGAGAACCGGTGCATGATGGCTACCGTGCAGAGGTCCAATAACACAGGAGGGATGACGGTAGGCTCTAAAGCGCATGTCTTAGTATATACGACACCGTTGGTTATGTCACTCAAACGGACCCTGGGTACTGATGAGCACGCGCATCGCAAGATGTCTTTGTTCGCGTGTCAGCGTGAGCAGTGACTTGGTTAATCCGGAGACACCCCGATCCGTGGAAAGGTACTAAGTAGACGAGGTCAATGAAGGTGCTGCTTCTAGGGGGTGACTTGCCTTGTGTGCTTCGTCCACTACTAATACCTTTCCCGTTCCAACCTCGGCTCGCACAAACAACCTTGTTACGATCTCAAACAAACAGCATGCGGAACCCGGGTCGATGAACGGGTCCGATAGGTCGACGATAGTGAGTTCTCCGGCCACAAAACGTGAAGGATGTCGTGACGGACGTGGGTCCATGAAGGAATTGAGTAGCGCAAGGCGTTGCCCAAGGCCAGCAGTTTGTGCTGGATTAAAGCTCTTTTCCTCTAGCTTACGCAAGAACCTCTGATAGGAGAACGATTCACCAAGTTCCCGGAGAATGCTCTACAATTGAAGGATAGGTCAGTCGAAGACCATGGCTATGAAAAAAAAAAAGATGAGGCCAAACCTACCAGAACAGTCTGAATGTACAATGGCGCAGATTCCGAAGAGCCCACAGCCATCATGGAGAGAAACGCCTGGGCGTCTAGCTCTGACTCGTCAAACAATAGTGGTAACACCTTGACACGTTTTCCTAATGGCTCGTACACCGCTTTCATCGTGTTCAAACATGATTTAGACACGTAAACGCGTATGAATGGTGTCTTGGTCTTGGAGTGGGTGGGTACGCCTACCCACGCCGCTTCGCTCGGACGGGAGCCAGGTCCTCCTTCGCCAAAGTGGAGAACCAGACCCGCGAGAGGTTTAGATAACGTTCCAATGGAGTTGAGCTTTGGGATGAACATATTTTCAAGGAGTACAGAGACTGTGTGAGATTTCCCTGATCCCTGTACACCGCATACAACAGCGGAAAAGGGGGTATTCTAGTACATATATTAATTATACCGTGGATTGGATGATAGAAGGGCAGGTCATACCGTATTGATGTACAAACGCGGATCTACCGGTTCATAGACACCCGATTTTGACCTAATCCGAGAATAAGCTTGGCGAAGTAGGGGAGAGAAAATGGGTCTTACTGTATGGAAAGCACTTCTCCGATCACACCGTATTGCATTGACATTTTTGCGAACCCACCCGCAATGTAGGCTTCGCGTGTGATCAAAGGAGCAGTTCGCACTTCGTGGTTTCGACTCAGATCACATTCTTTTTGTAAGTGTTCTAATTCTTCCTACGAGCTTTTGAGAATCCAATGGGCGAACGACGGAAGGGATATTACCACGGCTGCTTTAACATCCTGCAACTTATAGAGTGGCTCAGGTCGTTCTTCCGGCCTTTCCTTGGTCTGAGCCAGTGGTAGCGAAAAATGAGTGGAGAACCAAGGACCAAGTTCAAGGCACATACGGGGGAGACAAATGGAGTCGTAGACCGGCGTGGATTCTTGGGGGTGGTGGTCTTTCCGAAACTCGGTTTCTCGGCTTTTGAAGAAAGCTGCGCATCAAGAAAGCGTCAGAACCGTTCCACGCCTCGTAAAAATAAGCTCACTGCGCACATTTGCAGAGAACGTGAATGGGACTGGCCTTGTATGTTTTGCTGTAGAAGACGTGACTTTTCGACTACCAAACTATATAAAAGAGCGCGTATTCGATAAATCGACGATTACGAGTCTGGAATATGACATACCACAAACTGGTAGCTAGGAAATTAGCGAGGGCGAGAGCAGAAATAGACTGATGGACTGCTTACGGGGGAGCTGGTGTTTGCGCTTTGAAACATTCTAATACGTTGGTGGGCAAGAGTTTGAGCACGCAACGCGCCAAGACGCGTCTTCTTGAAGTTGCCGTCATCCGTCCCGGCTCGCCGCCGGGAGAGTACTGGTATACGCAGCTTGGCAACGAATAGTAACAGCCTAAGTTTCTTGCGTCGTCGGTGGGCGGCTCTCTTGACGCTAGTACAGTCGTTGAAACCTGACACCGTATGCCATGATCATGCTCGTGTTCCCCGGCGTAACCCGGTGTTTACATAGTTATGCGCATATCAGAGGTATCGCCGAGGACAATGATCGGGGATATTATACGTAGAGGACTCAGTGATTTATCATGCATAGTAGTTTTGAGAAACAGGATAGTTGGTCGCAAGTTGTTGCACTTGCACATTCGAGTCGGCCTTGTCGAAATCGCCGTGTATTTGTGCCTCTCCCTTCATCATGTCGGACACGCGCTTCGCAAGCCTCAAGACCGACCCTCGGTTCCGCCGCCCCAAAAAACATCGCTCCAAGGTCGTTCTAGACGACCGTTTCAAAGATCTATTAGGAGACGAGAAAAAGGGTAAAAAGAAGAGGAAGAGCACAAAGCACACTGCCGGTGCGTGCACGCGATATCATCCTCCACCCACCGCTCGCTCACCGTTCACCACTACCTACAACAGTGCGAGTCGACAAATATGGGCGAACGGTGTCGGAAACGCAGGAAAAGGACGATTTGCGACGGTTTTACAGGCTCGAGACGGAGGACGGAGAGGATGGGGAGGAACCAGCGGTTGCGCCGGCCATCGTTGACTACGCACGCGGTGCCGTTCTTATGGAGTCGTCCGACGAGGATGAAGATGAGATGGATTTACCAACCCGCGCTCCCCTGACGGACGGAAGCGATAGCGACAGCGACGAAGGCGGCTTCGTCTCCCTCGGCGCCGAACCAAAGAAACGCGACTTGGACGAGGAAGATGTTGAGATCGATCTCGACGAAAACACGATTGCTACGCTGGATGCGCAGGTCGCCGAATACAATCAGACCGTCCCAGAGAGGGAAGAGGGTACCGACATCAAGCAAACGAGGAGATTAGCAGTGGTCAACCTCGACTGGGACTACGTTCGTGCTGTCCATTTGTACAAGATCTTTTCGTCGCTCGTATCTCCCACTGCGCCTCTTGCGTCCTCCTCCACCTCACATACCCCAAAGGCGACGACTTCCGCTAGCAAAGGCGGAGTGAACGTAGCCAGGGGAAGAATACTGAGCGTACGTGTCTACCCAAGCGAATTTGGAAAAAAGCGGATGGCCAGGGAGGAGAAAGAAGGTCCGCCCACAGAACTCTTCAAGAAGAAACGTACAACAAAAGTGGAGGATGAGGAAATTAACGAGAAGTCGATCTTTGAGACGGGGGACGAGGCTGACTACGATGAGGATGCGCTGAGAAAGTATCAGCTAGAGCGCTTGCGGTACGTTCCTCATCTGCGTATCTTTCATCCACTGCCTACTCCCGTTTTGGCTGACGAATGCTAAGCACAGTTATTACTATGCGATCGTCGAATGCGACACGGTAGAGGCCGCTGCTCATGTATTTAACGAGCTCGAAGGAGCTGAGCTAGAAAGATCCGCGAACGTGTTGGACCTCAGCTTCGTTCCAAACGACATGACATTTGACGACGAGCCTCGGTATGTCACTTTCCACCTTTCCAAGTCGATCGCGTCGCTCACGGGCGCTATTCAGAGATGAAGCCACTCAAGTCTCAAACGCGCCTTACAGGGCGGTCGAGTTTGTCACTGACGTGCGTACTCGCTGTGTTATCGTTTCCTACTCGTGATACTCACACGTCGCTAGGCCCTCCGCCACTCGAAAGTAAAACTCACGTGGGATGAAGATGACCCGGAACGGAACCACATCCTGCGTCGCCCGCTGACGAAGAAAGAAATGGAAGAAGCCGACTTTCGTGCATACATTGCTTCTTCCTCGTCTTCCGAGGAGGGCTCTGAAGATGAGGATGGGGATGGAGAGTCGAAGACTGGTGGGCGTAAAACGAAGAACGAGGGCAAGGCTGCCAAGAAGGCCGAAAGGGACAGACTCCGGATGCTCCTTCTTGGCGGAAACGACGACGAACTACCAGAAGGATGGGGCAACCCATTCGACAACAAGGCGAGCAGGGGGGAGAAGAGCAGAACCGGAGGGGAGGACAGCGATGTTGACATGGAAGTACGTTCATGCCTGGCCTCAGCGAGACGAAGAACCCGGAGGATGAAAATACGCTAGAAAAGTATCAGAGGAAGATGAAGGAGAAGAGGAAAAGGAAGAAA